>ML837991.1:46253-56904 GCA_009831015.1 Picea engelmannii | reverse complement strand
CTGGGTTTTCTTCCCCTAGAGGGTTTCCCAGGATAAATGTTGTGTCTATTGTGGATGTGTATTTCTCAGTGATCTTGTTCTTATTATGCTCTTATCTTTATGAAATGCAAAGAACTATAATATCAGCATAAAACATTAACAAAGAGTATCACTTGCTAGTTTATGTTCACCTTGAATAGCTTAGGATTTGCAAGTATTTCGTTCTAGGTTTTATTCAAGTTGACTATCTATTTCTATGCTTCACCATTCTCTTTGAGTTTTGCAGGACACGTCAATAGGATTATTGGAATAGCATCCGGATGGAGTCTACCCTTATTCCTTACTCAAACTCCTAGCTCTTTCATATTATCCATTTTCTTATTGCATACATTTTCAGCTTTATTCCAGCATACTAACACTCTTAGATAGGTCAATATTATCTCATTTTTTCTTGCAGATTTTTGTAGGAAAATTTTCTGTGTTAAAGCAGAAAATTTTCTTTGACTTTTGTTGTTGTTTTTCAGCATTTCCAGCAAGCTTTGCTTGCTGGTTTCTGCAGAAACTTACCAGTAACAAGGGGAAACGCTGCCGAAATTCGTCCACAAGCTTCAAGCAAGATATGTCTTCAGTGGGTAACAGTTTCCTAACGTTTCCTTAGTGTAAATTTGTATATTTTGTCCTATTTCACTAAGTTTTTCTTGTATATTTGTCTACTAACTTATTGCCGACACCTTGGGAGTGTGCTTGGCCTAGCCAACCCCCAAAATCGTCTTGGCTAAGATTTGTTATTTGATTTCTAAGTCATTCAATAAAATCTTTTTATTCTTTTTGGTCAATACTCCTAAGATAGTTCTTGCCTGAGCAGTCGGCCAGGAGCCTAGCTAACATTCTCTCTCTCCGGATCTCCGGAGCTACGAGAACGAAGCTTGAATGCCCTGCTTTTCTGTGCAAGTATATCTTAGTAGTGTTAACCTCATTTGCCGGCACCTTGGGGGAGTCATCCCCAAAATCGCTTCGGCCTAAGGAAAATAAACTTTGATTCAGTTTTCTCTTGCTTATTTGCCGGCACCTTGGGGGAGTCATCCCCAAAATCGCCCTGGGCTTAAAGGAAAATCAATCTCTAACTTGTTTCTTTGGTTTATCTTGCCGGCACCTTGGGGGAGTAATCCCCAAAATCGCCTTGGCTTAAAGGAAAATTAACTTTGATGATTGATATGCTTAGTAGCTGAAGCATCTTTCATTTTCATCATTGGTTAAGTTTGTTTCCTTTAACTTTTCATGCTCACTTAGGCTCACGGCCTCCTCTCTTTTTTGCAAATTATGGTTATTGATGGATGAATATTTTGATGTGAAATACCTCTAGATGCTCACGTCCTAATTCCTTTTTGCAAGTAAATGTTACACTTTTGAATGAATGAAATGCTGATGTGGAATACTTCTTGAGCTCACGGCCTAGTTACAGATTTACATGTTTTAGCTCATGTCTTGATTCCTTGCTTGAGGTTTCCACGTCTTAACTTGTGCACACACACCCACGTCTTGCATATTTGAGCTCACGGCATAAGTTTATGGTTTAACACTTACATCTTGTTGAAGCTCACGGCCTAAGTTGATGATTTGCATGTTAAACACTCATTTAAGCTCACGACTTAGTCTATTTTTGGTTTAATCTTTCACGTCCCACTTACCTTTCAAAGCACACGTTACATCTCTATGTTTATGGTTTAAAATTGCACACGTTAAGCTTGCTTTAGCTCACGTCTCAGCTCATGATTAAACACTTGAATGCTCACGTCTTGTTCATATCTTAAGCAGTCACGTCATGCACACTTGATCTAATGTTAAATGGTTAAATTTGCACATGATTAAGCACATTTGAGCTCACGGCCTAGGTTATGGTTTAATACTTGCAGCTTAAATGCTCACGTCTTGCACATAGTATCTCATGTTTATGGTTAGATGTTGCTTATGTTAGACGTCCTAATGCTCATGTTTTTGCTTACAATTAAACATACTACATCTTGAGCATCACGTCCTACTTCCTTTTTCACTTAATGGTTTATGATGCATAGATGATATAATATTTATGGTTGAGAATGTTCATGGTTTAAGGCACCTTAATGCTTACGTTTTTGTTCACTGATTAAGCAATTGTACCTTTGAGCTCACGTCTTCTCCATGGTTATCACATCTTAATATCCACGTCTTGATGGTTTAAAGCACATACACATTTATGGTTTACATATCTTGCTAAGTGCTCACGCTCCATCTATATTTTTTCAGACTTATGTTTATGTTACATATGAATGGTTCATGAATTTATGGTCTAATATCTTGTAACGTTCCTTTCATGTGATGTTGTTTTCATGGTTAACATTGTGCTATCATTTATCTACATTTTGATATGTTAATGATGATCTGATTACACATTATAAGCATCGTTTTTACACACTTTTTGCTCACAGCCATGCGCTAAAAAGATAAAATTTGAAGGTCTAAAACTTGTTAAAAATCAACCCAACACACTTAAAGACCCACCCGCGGGTCCTATAACCTTTAGTAACATTTTAGGGGTTTCAGACATCTCCCTCCACCATCTAAAACGGGTTTGAAGGACAGTCCGGCGGTAGTGGCGGGGGACCGTCCTGTGGTTTCGTTGGGGAGATCCCGTGACAAGACTACTTCTTACTAGGTGCGGGCTGACCTTGGAAGCTAGGGTAGGGACTCGTTAGCCCTACTATCTTGAGCACCGGGCAGTTATTTGGTGGAGGAAGAAGTTTGAGACACACACTTAGTTAGGGGGAGGGAATTAAAATCTTTAAGAAATTACACTTAGTTGCATAGATCACATGTGTATGTTTTGGGGGAATTAGATGTATGCATAGGCAAACACACTTGTGGAGTATCTCATTGTTTATCTATCTCTGTTGCAACTATATGTTTGTATCCTTCCTGTTTACATGAGCATTTCAGTTTCATATTGAATATCATATTAATCTGCTTATTGTGGTGTGGGTCAAGTAAGTAGTGAGCATCCCACTTGGGGAGGCATTACTTGCTTTGATCCTTGGGTGCTTTGTGCGTAACTTGTTTATATTTTGTACGTCTTATTACATTGGTGAATCTGTGTATCAAAGTTGTATATCTGTGTATCTAAGTTGTATATCTTTGTATCTAGTTCATTGTATCTTTGTGTCTAATCTGTAAATGTTGTAAACACTTGTAAGCACTTAGAATTCTTTTGTAATTCATTGCAGCTTGTGGTTTAGGTTGTTTAATTTGATTTACTTGTGAAACCTTTCGTAATTAACCATCCTCAAACCGTAGTCGACCCCATTGCCCAACTATAGGCACTAGTCTTAGCTGACTTTAGGGAAAGGGTTGACTGTCATAATAAGTTAGACTTGCACTTGCATTGCTGCTTGTCATTATAGGCTAGTTTTCCCCCTTTGGCCTGTAACAATTTGAAACTAACTCCTAGAACCTTTAACTTTAAAATTAACTTAGTAACTAGGGACTACCCCCCTTGGCTTCCCTAGGAGTGAGCCTAGAAGGAAGAAGTTCCAGTCAAGGTGACAGTGTGGGCTGGAACTTAGACTTTGTGTCTCCGAGGGCACACTAAGTGAGTTGGACTTAGCTCACGTTTGCAAGTGTGCATTAGGACGGCAACACCTCCCACATGCTTTTAATATAACCTATGTCCCCCTTTAATAAAGTTTCCCCTTTTATTTTTTAATTAATTAATAAGTGTTTCCCCTTTCCTAATTCGTGTCCCCCTTTAAATATACGTGCTTCCTTTTACTATAGCCTACACCCATCCTCTTTTTAAGAAAAAGGCACATGCCTTAAATATAATATACAATAAAAGGGTGCATCACTCGTTTTGGACTCATTCTAACTCCTCCCTTTACGTCTCTCTCATTCTCACACATCTACCTATCCATGCGCATACCATATTCCCTCATGCATGTCCCCTCGTGCCATGTATTCCGTACTCTCCCACTCATGCGCATCATCTATTCCTATATGTCTCCTCCTTCCCCACGCATGCTAACTTTCATGCGATCCTCATCCATTATTTAACGTGACCTCCACTTAGCATGGTCTCATGGTCTGTCACACTTGAATTTTCTCACTAGTGGGCATGCCTTTTACACTCACTCCATTCTCCTTCATGCATATACACTTTCCTTTCTGACCTCTCATGCGCCCTCATATTTTTGGCAATAGAGATGTGCCCTCATAGCTATATATTGGATGGATTTCATTGTTTCTTGGTCGGATATTGCAGCAGCAGCATAGTGTTTCTCTCTCTCTTAGTCTAGTGACATTCTTCTTTGAGCAAAGTGATCATTGTACCGGTTGTGGATTTGCCAATTGTGGCGCAACCAAGCCTCTTGCAAGCCTATCAATAAAGAAAGTGTGTTTGTCTTCTAACCTCGTTTCTTGGCAGTACTTTGTTAATTTTCTAATCTGATTTGTCATTTTCTAAATTGTTCATTGTGATTGTATCGATCTTTTGGATAGTTTTCTTTCTATTTCCACTCTATATTCATTGTGCTAACCCTACAGGATCCATCCAAGTAAATAGTATACGGTTTCCTCATCATTTTGGACTGTTTAACACACTGTCCAAGACGAACAGCTTGCTGATTTTTTGTTTTAGCGCAGAAAATCAGTCATAAAGCTCAACAGCAAGGTGCCTAGGGACTCCCCCCTGAGGCTAGTAAGCACTAGTCCAAATGGAGAGGGGTTTGGTCAATGACAATTGGAGGCTTTACTCCTTCAATTAGCCAAGTTTTCATCGTTGTTATAACAGGTTGTATCAGCTCAATTGGAAGGTGGAAATTTGTGCTAACAAGTAGCTAATTCAGAAATTTCTTACAGCCCAACAAACTCGACCTGTATGGCCCTGCTTTTTCCGCCCAACTGCAAATTCTCCCTGTTCCTCAACCAAATTGCCCTCTTCCTCTCAGCTCAATGTATGCCTCTCAATCTCCTTAGATCTGTTTCTATAATCTCTTAATGACCAAATACCTAACTCTAAGATCTCAACAATCAAGATTAGATCTTGTCTTCCCAAGATCGACGATTGTGACTTAATCTCTCATCGAGATGACTTCAATAACTTAAGTCACTCAACTTTATAAAAAAGTCACTTAAATCATTAAATAAAAAGCGACGTTAGCTTTATAAATGCATTATAAAGTTAAAGATCTAGAGAGCATCGCTCAGACACCTCCGCATGCTAGGCACTGTCAATGCACAAGTACCTATCCGAGCTACCCCAAAAACTAACATAAGGGAACACAATCTATGCATCTTGACCTAAAGGCTACATGTGCATTACATTGAAGTCTGAGTTTGAATTACATACTGAAATCTATTACAGCGGTGATATAACTTTGCTATGATATACACGTGTTGATCTGCTATGAAACAATGTTGTTATAATGAGTATTCATTGAAATTTTCATCAAATGTTGCTGGTCCTTTGCACTGCAATCTTTCATAAGCATACTTCATGATACCTGTACCATTTACTGCATATTGATAGCGCTTTTCAGTGATTACTACTCATTATCATTGTTTATGAAGAATGGTTTATAAATGGAATGCTTTGGCAAGTGTGGAATAAGGTAAACATAGCAATTGTCATAACATATATCGTGATGGTATAGAATATATTTGATGAAAACGTCTGTTGTCCCATGCATTACAATATTTTGTGTGGATATTTTGTAAATTGGATATCGAAAGCTTGTCATTAGTCATATATTGTTATTGGTTATTTATGACAAATGATTTGAATTTGGGATGTTAGATATTGCGATTATTCTTGTACCTTGAGTATATTGCGCTTTGCATATCGAATGTTACTTGCAAACCATATTTGGATATTGTCTTCTCTAGCTTACCTCGAAGCCATCCCTTTGAGAAGTCAACCAAAGTCAACTTAGTCCTTATCCATACCCACCTTACTTACAATGATAGGACTTAGTTTGGCCATATAGGAAAGCCCTCACAGGGTGAGACTTTCCCTGCACGTGAGTTGAGCAGCAACATTGTACAAAGTCCAAGACAATAAACACACAAAGGACTCCCTCTTGGGCTGTTCATAAACAATCAAGACTGAGGGTGAGTTTTAATTAATAAATTTTAGTGATTGAGATCAAATCTTAGAGATAGTTGTAACAAAGAATTTAATGGACATGAGTGAAATGAATGTGCACCTTAGGTGAAGAAGATTTGAAATAAGTGCATTGTAAACTATCATAACATTGAAAAACTCAATCAATAACATCCAATAGGTTCAAAGAGCTAGAACAAAGCATAATTGTACCAAATCACATATTACCCAAAAGATTGATTGCATCATAGTCAAAGAAAATTTTAAGGATGCGTACTTATCTTAATGTGTAGAAACCTTGGCAAATCTTACTAATTCTTAAAATGCCAACCATAAAATGTTGGCAATATTTTCGTAAAAATATTAAAATTTATAAGGATTTTGTATAGTTTCTAGAAAATTTGGCGATTTTTAGAGTAAAATACTTTTATGCTATAAAATTTGGGCAAATAAAATGGAAATTTGTTAATCATTTTTTGGAAATAAACATGGAAAATTAGCCCATGGGCGAAATTTAGCCACTAAAATTTTTCCTGATCATAGTAAATCATAAGTGACAGGCTGCCATGGATCTCCTTGTTTGCAGTGGAGGTAGGGGTCTAAGCTCTGGAGGATGGAAAAGTGAAGAATTGTCTACTGCCACAAAACTGCCAAGAGAATACTATCTAACCCTTGCTCTATCCTTCAAATATGCATATATAGAATCCAACTCTAAGGGAATCAATTCGCCCTTACGGTTACTACTAGTGGATGAAAGCAAGTAAAACATGTCAAATTCTCTCATCCTCTACATGGTTGCATACTCAATCTGTTGTTGTTTTAGCAGGTTTTCTCTGTTGTGTCAATCCTCTTTCCATCCTTTGTTGCTATTGTCTTATCCCCTAATATGCTGGCAGCATTCAAAGATACTTTCCATGTTTAAAATTATCATCCAAAGCAACATATTCCCTTTTAGAGATAAGATAGGATTAGAATTCTTTTCATGAAAACAAAGTTGGCAAAAGCATTCTACTTTAATGCTTTCAGCTTGTGTGGATTTAGCTTTTATTCTCATGCTAAAAGATAAAGTCAAGCTTTAAGCTTTACTCGACAAACAAAGCACGGTAAGCTTAACATATTTTCCAATCGAGTATGAGAGGGCGAGTTAGGGTATAAAACACTTTATTTAAGGCTTAAATTTAGTTTAGATAGAATTCATTTTTAAATTAATTAAAAAGTACCAAGGACAAGTGTTTCTCATCACCTAGGGGTGAGAAAGTGTCAAATGTGGTCCCTAGTGAATTAATTTCATGTGATGTGAAATTAAAAGTGACTTTATGATAACTTAATGAAGTGGGTGACTAAAGGGTCTCTTAATCACCACCATTGATTTGATCTATTCTCCACCGTTAGATCAAATGACGCTTCAACTTCCCTCATTGAGTCAAATTAGGGAAAGGAGGTGCTCTCATTTTGGCAATTTTTCGTCATGAGCACTTGGAGAAGAGAGAAAAAGAGAGAAGTCACGCTAGAGAAGAGAGGAAGCCTGCTGAGTTTGGCACGCATTCCAAGGCAAAAGAACAGCACGGAAATCGAGGCAAATGGTACAACCAGTAAAGGACCATACAGTATGGATTTCCGTGAGGCCGTACAGCAATTGTGGGCACAGAAATCAAGGAGGTTGTACTGCAGATTTCATAGGCAGATTTGGCATGAATTTCAAGGCTGTCGTACAGCTGTTTTGACACAGAAATCGAGACAGCAGACTTAGCACGAATTTATGGGCAAAATATATACAGTTCGTACTGCAAAAGGGCATGAAAAACGAGGACTGTACAGCATTGATTTTCTGGGCACGAATTTCAAGGAAATTTGGCTCTGTTTTCAAGGAAATAGTTGAGCACATTCTTGAGATAAATTTGTGTGTTTTGCTGATAATTATACAGCTGTAAAAGACAATATTTCTCTCAGCTCAGAAAATAATAAAAGCCCCTCTCTCACTGGTTTTCCCTTTGTGGGTTTTTCCAGGATCTAAGTTGACCAAAAATCTCTGTGTGTACATTTTCTGGGTGTGTTTTATTTCTGGTTAAATTGTTGTAGCAGACTTCATGTGTTTCATTTTATGAGCTATAATTTTCTGCTAACTAATTTGCAGCTGAAAATTGCAATGTGGGTTGGAACATTAAACTATGTTGTCTCATTGAGACTTGAAATCGGGTTGGGGTCTGAAATTTCTACATGGTATCAGAGCTGGAAAGTGAGAGAGCAGAAATATATCAGCCACAGAGAATAGGGATTTTGTTGAGAAGAGGAGGTACTTCACCAGGCAGAAAGTTGAGGGTCTGTGTTTCAGTTGTGAGGGTCAATGGCCACCGATTTGAGCATTGAGGACAGGTTGGATGGAGCTGCTAATTTCAGCTCATGGAAGGAGAGGATTGTGTTGCTTCCGCAGGAGTCTGAGATGTGGGATATTGTGGCGAACTCACAAACGAATCCTGTGACGGTGCCTACGGATACTACTCTTTTGGCCGCCTAAAACAAAAAGAACTTTAAGACTAAAAGATTTATCCTTGATGCCATTAAGGACCATGTGATTCACATGTGACCAGGAAGTCCAATGCCTATGACCGGGAATCCTTAACCAAACTTTACCAGAGTTCCAATGAAAATCGGAAAATGGTATTGAGGGAGAAATTGAAGAGCATTAAAATGGCCAAGACTGAAAGTATTTCCACCTATCTTAGGTTGAATTTTCATTAGTTTTGTTAACATTAGATTTACCATAGCATTTTGATCTTCTTTTAACATTCAATAACCATATACTGAAATATATAAGCAACAGATAAACAAGCACAAGAAGACACAAAGATTTATCCTTGGAAACCCTTCTTCACAAGGGAGAAAAACCCAGCAAACTTTACTTAGAGAGAATATTCTTGCCAATAAAATATAACCAAGAACCAACTCTATCCACTAGAGCAAAACCAACAAAGAAGAATATTGATCTTCACAAGAGATAACCCAACAATGCAGTTGCATCAAACCCTAGCCAGAGCGCTAGAGTAACTGGCCTCCACCCACATACCACCAAGACAAAAGATAAACCAGCCAACCTACGACCTTCTTCCTTCTAAACTGCAGTTGCTACTACATCTCTCTATTAGACTTGCGCTATGATTGAGTGAGTGAATGTGGAAAATGAGGAAGGTGTCACCTTTATTTATACTGGACTAGGCAGGTGTCTTTTCCAGTAGAGCCGACCTGTCTTCCTAGAAAATATATTTTCACTTTGTCTTTTTCCTATGGGGCCGACTTTACTTCTAGAGCATTATATTTCTTCTTTATTATTCTGTGGAGCCGACTTCTCTTATGGGATCTTCTAATTTATTCTGAGGCTTCTTTGATCTGTTCAATGGCTATTCTCTGAATTCTTGGCATCTTCATCTTTAAGAAAAGTTGTCCCGAAGGTGAATACCTCTCGCTGCTACCAAAAACATCAACACTCCCTCTTAGCTAGGGAGGTATTCTCCATGATGTTCTCCTCTAGTCCTCATAGCCCTGTAGCCTATGCCATGGTCACGCATACCATGCTACAGGTAGCATCATCACGTCACACATGGCTACAACCAATGTGGACCTATCAATCTCGTCTAGGGGCTACAACCCGCTAGAGAACACTAGGGCTACAATCTCGTAGTGTGTGTCGTAATCGTCAAGGGCTACAACCAAAAGACGTGTCCACTGTTGATGATTGCAACTATGTGAGACATTCTCCAGCTTACAAACCTGTGAGGTGTGGATCATTGCAGCTATGTAAGTCTTTCTCTCAGCTTACAAACCTGAGAGAAAGCCCCTTAGAAGGGTATGTGGTTCCTGCTTGAGACAGAGCTAGGAACGTAGAGATGACCTCCTCCATTCAGAGAGTTGAGAAGAACTCCAAATGATTATCCAGTGGGAAAGGCGATCTGTCGAGTTGGACGTGCCTGTGGCTGAGCACAATGTGAACGTGTGAAATCTCAAAGTGTTGGGTGCAACGTCATGTGAACAGAAATGAAGATGATGTATTAGCCTCCTCTGAGCAGCGGAGTTGACGAGAAGACTCCAGATGATTCTCCTGTGTGAGGCAGTGGGAAAGAAGATTTGTAGAGTGGACATGCATGTGGACGAGCACAGGTGAACGTGTGAAGATCTGGTTCTTCTGTGTAATGCAGCGAACCAGTGATATGACATCCCTATGGATGTGCCCCTAGTGGATGAGCACTAGGGGGTGTATCAAATCCTTTGCTATATATTGTTCAAGAGACAAACCTGCATGTAACCCTAATTGTTATGTAAAGGGTACAAGTCGGCCCCACCTTAATGTGATTAATAATAAATGTAAAAGATAATTAATCTGGATAATATTAATTATAATAATAATAATAATATGACTTAGAGAGGTCAACCCCATTGAGCCAATAGACACTTCAGTTGATAGGACAAGTCTAATATAAGTAAAGGGAAATTCCCCATTGTGGAATCATATCATTCAAGTGAGTTTGGAAATTTCAGCAAGTACATTTA
>ML837991.1:35341-46229 GCA_009831015.1 Picea engelmannii | reverse complement strand
GGTGGAGGTCTTTCTCTTGAAGAATATAGCAAAGGATTTGGCTAGGTTTTCTTCCCTTGTTGAGAAGGGTTTCCCAGGATACTTCTTGTGTTCTTGTGCATGGTGTTTCTTCTTGTGATCTTGCTTGCTAAAACATTATTGTCTATGGTTAAGTTAAATGATAAAATGGAATGAACTTCATGCTTAACTTAGCTTATTAAAAAAATCAACATGGTATCAGAGCATAGGTCTTGAAGATCCCATTGCACAAGCATTTTTCGGCCCCTTCTCTCGCTCATTTGCAGAAACTGCACAACCCTCCTAGGATTTCCAGAAATTTCGTACAACCTCCTTTTCTGAGAGCTTTCACCACTCAAAACTTGGACGTTTGGGCTGAAAAAGACATAGAAGGGTACGGCCTCCTTCAGCGCACCTCCAGCAAGTCTCAAATCAAAATTCCAGGCATTTCGAATTTTTTGCCCTAAGGGTTTCTAGGGTTTCGCCAAAATTTTGCAAAAAATTCTAAAGTGTATTTCTGCAAACTTCTTGAAGAAGCTCCTCAGCTTACCAGGGCTATCATATTTATCAAGGCTTATTGTTGGCAGTCATAAGCCCAACAAAACCTAAAAGTGTTAGCCTATCCTAGCCATTAGGTTTTCTAGCCTAGTTGATAAGGGTTGGTGAAGATGAGCAAAATCATGATGGGAAGCAAGCTTAGTACAAGACTCCAAAGTAATGAAGACATCAACATCTCAGCACTCTCAGGTATGGTTCTTATCAATGATAATACTTGGCTAATTGACAGTGATGCCTCTAGGCACATGACCGGTATTAGAAATCATCTTACACACTTTGTTGAGAAAGAGACACATCTACATGTTGTTCATGGAGATGATGCCAGATATAATGTGAGAGGAGTTGGAACTTCTACCTTCCAACTAGATTCAGATATGCAGTTTAAACTAGAGGAAGTTCTATATGTACCCGGAATGAAGAGAAACCTTGTCTCTATTTCGGCCTTGGAAGACAAAGGTTACAAAATTACCTTCTTAGAAGGAAGAGTACTTGCATGGCACAAAGACTCTCATATAAGCTCTTCCAAAGTAATTGGTGTCAGAGAAAACAGCTTGTACAAGTTGACCATCAAATCAATTCAAGCCTTATTACATGACACTATCAGCTTGAGTGAGTTATGGCATAGAAGACTTGCTCACATTCATTATAGAGCTCTTCCATCTCTAGGGAAAATGGTAACAGGTCTACCAAAGATCCAGATCCAACATAAAGGTGTTTGCAAAGGTTGTGCCCTTGGCAAAAATGTTAAAGGATCCTTTCCTACCAGTGACAATAGATCCAAGGAAATCTTGGACTTGATACATTCAGATGTATGTGGGCCAATGACTGTTGCATCCTTGAATGGGTACTTATACTATGTACTCTTCATAGATGATCACTGCAAAAAAACTTGGATTTACTTTCTGAAGAATAAGGATGGAATCCTTGCCAAATTTCAAGAATTCAAAGCTCATGTGGAAAACCTGACTAGAAGAAAAATCAAAGTATTAAGATCAGTCAATGGAGGAGAATACACCTCAAAAGAATTTAACAGCTTTTGTATTGAAGCAGGAATCAAGAGGGAGTTCACAGTTCCTTACAACCCTCAACAAAATGGGGTTGTTGAAAGGAAAAACAAAACTGTCATTGAGGCAACTAAAGCAATGGTACATGATCAGAGTCTACCTATGAGTCTATGGGCAGAAGCATGTATGACAACAGTATATGTTCAAAACCGTAGTCCTCATCAGATCCTGAAGAACATTACTCCAGAAGAAGCATTCACCAAAGTGAAGCCTGAGATCGAACACTTCAGAATATTTGGATGTCCAGTGTACCTTCATGTACCCAAAGAAAAGAGATCCAAACTAGAACCTTCAGGAAGAAAGGGTACATTTGTAGGATACAGTGAATCCTCAAAAGCATATCGAATCTACATCCCAGGTCAGAGACAAATTGAAGTAAGCATAGATGTTACTTTTGAAGAAGAAGTTGCCTTCCAGAAATCCAGAGAAGCTCAGATGGAAATTGATAGTGAAACAATACCTCCTCCTCCTTCAATAGTTCAGAGGGAGACAAATATTATTCCAGATGAGCCAACAGATCCAGTTCACCCAGTTGCTCCAGCAGACTCAGTTGCCCCAAGCAACATACCTAGAGACATCACGGTTGGACATAAAAGACTTGCTTGGGCTCGACAAACTTTAGAAGAAGCAGAAGGGCATAAAGCCCCACAAGGAGCAACCAAAGAAAGCAAGAGACCTAAGAGATTCTCAAGCTACCTTTCAGCCATGACCCACATTATTGATACAAAGCCAACTTGTCATGGAGAAGCTTCAAGTGAACAGGTATGGCAAGATGCCATGACTGAAGAATACCAATCTATACTAAAAAATGATTTATGGGATGTTGTTCCAAGACCAGAGGGAAAGTCTGTAGTGACTTCCAAATGGATTTACAAAATCAAACATGTTGTTGATGGAAGCATTGAAAAACACAAAGCAAGATTTGTGGCTAGAGGGTTTTCACAAATAGAGGGAGTCGACTATGACAAAACTTTTGCACCAATAGCCAGATATACCTCCATCTGATCTATCATTGCACTAGCTACTTCCATGGGTTGGAAGCTACATCAGATGTATGTAAAGACGGTTTTTCTCAATGGTGAAAATGAGGAAGAAGTTTATATTGAGCAGTCAGAAGGTTTCATTATACACAACGAAAAATCTCATGTATGCAGGTTGAAGAAAGCCCTATATGGTCTAAAACAAGCACCATGTGCTTGGTACGAGAAAATGGATGGATTTCTGATGAGTTTGGGTTTCAACGAAAGTGCAGCCGACCCAAACATATATTATCACATTGATGGCAATGAGTGTCTGATTTTGGTCTAATATGTGGATGATCTTTTCATCACCGATTCATAGAGACTCATTGTTGAATGCAAACAAGCAGTAACTGCTAAATTTGAAATGAAGGATTTGGGCCTAATGCATTATTTCTTGGGACTAGAAGTATGGCAAAGATCAGATGAGATTTTCCTAAGTCAAGGAAAATATACTATGGAGATACTAAAAAGGTTTAAAATGACAGATTGTAAATTCATGCCTACTCCAATGGTAATGGATTTAAAGAAGATGAGTGACACAAATTCAGGAGACCTAGATCCACATTTATATTGACAGCTTATTGGATCTTTGATGTATCTGGTTAACACCAAAACATACATTTGCTATGCAGTGAATGTGCTTAGCCAATTTATGAGTCAACTAAAACATACACACTGGATAGCTGCAAAACACGTATTGAGATACTTACAAGGTACAATTGGTTATGGCCTGGGATATGCAGCTAATGTGGACCTAAGCTTGGAAGGATATGTCGATGCAAACTGGGCAGGAAGTGCAGTAGACAGAAAAAGCACCTTAGGTTGTTGCTTCACCTTAGGATCAGCCATGGTTTCCTCGTGTAGAAGAAAACAAAGCTATGTAGCTTTAAGTACAGCAGAGGCAGAGTACATTGCACTAAGTGTGGCAGTTCGTGAAGCAGTATAGCTTCGCAAACTCTTGACAGACTTGTTCGATCATGAGATGGATCTGACTACTATTCATTGTGACAACCAGAGTTGTGTAAAGCTCTCCGAGAACCCAGTGTTTCATGACAAATCAAAACACATTGAAATCAAGTATCAATATATCAGAGACATGGTGCAGAGAAAGATAGTACACGTGCAGTATCTTTCTACTCATGAACAAATTGCACATATCTTCACCAAACCACTTGCCAAGACAAAGTTCGAGTATTTCCGTGAGAGACTTGGCCTGGTGGAAAATGCCTCCCTAGCTGAGAGGGAGTGTTGATGATTGCAGTTATGTGAGACATTCTCTAACTTACAAACCTGTAAGGTGTGGATCATTGCAACCATGTAAGTCTTTCTCTCAGCTTACAAACCTGAGAGAAAGCCCATTAGAAGGGTACATGGTTCATGGCTGAGACAAAGCTAGGAACGTAGAGATGACCTCCTCCATTCAGAGAGTTGAGAAGAACTCCAGATGATTATCCAGTGGGAAAGGCGATCTGTTGAGTTGGACGTGCATGTGGTTGAGCACAAGGTGAACGTGTGAAATCCCAAAGTGTTGGGTGCATCGTCATGTGAACAGAAATGAAGATGATGTATTAGCCTCCTCTGAGCAGTAGAGTTGATGAGGAGACTCAAGATGATTCTCTTATGTGAGGCAGTGGGAAAGAAGATCTGTAGAGTGGACGTACCTGTGGACGAGCACAAGTGAACGTGTGAAGATCTGGTTCCTCTATGTAATGCAGTGAACCAGTGATATGACATCCCTATGGATGTGCTCCTAGTGGATGAGCACTAGTGGGTGTATCAGATCCTTTGCTATATATTGTTCAAGAGTCAAACCTGCATGTAACCCTAATTGTTATGTAAAGGGTACAGGTCAGCCCCACCTTAATGTGATTAATAATAAAAGTAAAAGATAATTAATCTGGATAATATTAATTATAATAATAATTATAAGTATAAGTATAATATGACTTAGAGAGGTCGGCCCTGTTGAGCCAATTGACACTTCAATTGATAGGACAAGTCTAATATAAGTAAAGGGAAATTCCCCATTATGGAATCATATCATTCAAGTGAGTTTGGAAATTTCAGCAAATACATTTACTTGGGAGAAGTGCACACCTCTCTTGGGCGCTAGTCTTCTAGGGTTTAGGCACCCTCTTGTGTGCTAGGTCTTTCTTGGTGGTGAAGGTCTTTCTCTTGAAGAATATAGCAAAGGATTTTGTTGGGTTTTCTTCCCTTGTTGAGAAGGGTTTCCCAGGATACTTCTTGTGTTCTTGTGCATGGTGTTTCTTCTTGTGATCTTGGTTGCTGCAACATTATTGTCTATGGTTAAGTTAAATGATAAAATGGAATGAACTTCATGCTTAACCTAGCTTATTAAAAAAATCAACATCCACTTGGGCTACACCCCAAGGGACGATGGGCTACAACCCATAATATCCCAACCACATGAGCTACACCTCAAGGGTCGTTGAGCACCAACCCAGTATGTCATCACAAGTCAACCCAGCTCAGTCCATCGAGTACGACCTAGAAAATATCCCAACCACATGGGCTACAACCCAAGGGTCGTTGGGCACCAACCCAGTACAACTTATCGGTCCATCGATAAGTGTCATACTCAACTCAGTCCATCGAGGAGTATCATCACAAGTCAACCCAGCTCAGTCCACTGAGTAGTACGACCTGGAAAATATTCCAACCACTTGAGCTGCACCTCAAGGGTCGCTGGGCAACAACCCAGTATAGCGTCATAGGTCAACCCGGATCAGTCCATCGAGGAGTACGACATGGAGAATGTCTCATGAAGTTGCAACCATCAACACTCCCTCTTAACGAGAGGGGCATTCTCTACCACTCCAAGTTTATCACGGAAGTACTCGAACTTCGACTTGGCAAGGGGCTAGCTAAGAACATCTGCAATTTGCTCATCTATAGGAAAGTACTGCATCAGTATTGCTTTCCTCAACACCATGAATGTAATGAAACTGTCGTGAGACACTGGATTCTCTGAGACCTTCACACAGCTCTGGTTGTCGCAATGAATCACGGTGGGATCTAGCTTCTGCCCAAACAAGCCTACAAGGAGATTTCGAAGCCATACTGCTTTCATACTGCAATATACTCAGCTTTTGCGGTACTCAAGACCACAGAAGTTTGTTTCCTGCTACACCGGGAAACCATGGCAGACCCCAAACTGAAGCAACACTCGGAGGTGCTCTTCCTCTTTTGCGGTACTCAAGACCACAGAAGTTTGTTTCCTGCTACACCGAGAAACCATGGCAGACCCCAAACTGAAGCAACACTCGAAGGTGCTCTTCCTCTCCACTGTGCTCCCTTCCCAATCAAAATCAACATATCCCTACAATCTCATGTCAATACTAGAAGCATATCTCAGGGCATATCCAACTATGCCTCGCAAGTATCTCAACCAGTGTTGCAGGGAGCATCCCCCCGCTCCTAGGCCCGGAACCGCGCTCCGAGCGGAAGCGTCCAGGGATCGCCCTTGGGAGCGTGCTCCAAACAGTTTTGGGACGCTCCCTGCATTTTTGGGAGCTCTGGGAGCTCCACACTCGCTGGGACACTCTCGAAGCCTGGGAGCATGCTCCCAAGGCACTCCTTGAACGCTCCCTAGGCACTCCTTGGACGCTCCCTAATGGTAATGTTAAATTCTTATCCTTCACTTTTATCCTTTTACTTAAATTTTTAACATTACCATTAATTGTTTCAGGATGTTTAAGAGTGGTTCCAACCTCATTGGACTTCATATGGAGAAAGTAGAATTTTAGGTCCCATTCAAAATTCAGCAGACTTAACGGTGTTCAAGATTTCAAGATTGGTAGGATTACAATGTTTCCACTGGATTCTATCATGTATGAGGGTATGGAACTGGCATTTAATCAAGACCACCAAGCCCTCTGTGTACCCCAATGTTGGTGGTGTTGATTGCAAAAATGTACCCTTCACTCAAACCAAAATCATTGATTAGGCATGTTACGCTTTTTCTACCATATTTTAAGGCTAGGATTAGGTAGTTTTATCAAAATTGGGTGGTGTCGATTGATGTCCCTAGAGGATCGACATATAAGCAAAGGCAAGACAAGAGGCAAAGGATGAAGGATGATACTAATGATGTGTATCCCAATATAAGCGATGGTAGAACATTGCTTGTCATTCGTGTTTGTCATTTAAATGTTCTTGCTTGTTTATTTGTAATGCTTTCTTTCAAAGTTTCAATATAATCATTAATATACTATGGATGGCATCTCAAACTTCAAAATAATGAAGTATTCATCTACAAGAAAAAAAATTCATGTTTTCATATATTATGCAACTAAATTGTCTTTTGGCATGTTTTTGTTGAATATAAATGTAATATATATATATATATAATAGATGCTCTCGAGATGCTCCGCTCTCGAGGATTTTTGGAAAATGACGCTCTCGACGCTCCCGCTCTCTAAAACGCTCTCTCTCCATGCAACATTGATCTCAATACATGCTTCACAGCTACCCAATGCAACTGTCTCAGCTGACTCATGAACTGGCTAACTGCACTCAATGCATAACAAATATCTGGTCTAGTGTTAACCAGATACATCAATGATCGAATTAGTTATTTGTACATATTTGGATCAATCAAGTCTAAATTAGAAGAAGGCTCACTCAACTTCTTCAAATTCGACACCATCGGTGTAGCCCTGGACTTACAGTCCAACATCCCAAATCTCCTCAAAATCTCAACTATATACTTCCCCTGACTCAGGAAGATCTCATCAGTTCTCTGCCACACCTCTAGTCCCAAGAAATAGTGCATCATGCTAAAATCCTTCATTTCAAATTCAGACGCCAACTCATGCTTGCACCAAGTAATGAGACGCTTTGCTCTGGTGAGAAATAAATCATCAACGTACAAGATCAAAACCAGGGACTCACCATCAACAATCGTGTAGTAAAGGTTGGCATCAACAACACTCTTGCTAAAACCCAAACTCATCAGGTATCCATCAATCCTCACATACCAAGCTCGAGATGCCTGCTTGAGTCCATACAGGGCCTTCTTCAACCTGCACACATGGGACTCCTTCCATGAATCACGAAACCATCTGGCTGCTCAATGTACATCTCTTCCTCAATCTCTCCATTGAGGAAGGTTGCCTTTACATCCTGTTGACCGTCTATTCAGCTAGGGGTCAACTCATGTACCATGAAGTATTCATCTATGTTGAAGACAGTATTTGGTTCTACTTGGTGTCTGATGTTCCAGCACAAAAATTTTGTAAACGAAATTTACGCACCCCTGCGTGGGTCAATAATGTAATAAGTCTGCATGGATCATAGTTAGTTCAAGTACCTGGGATGTTTCCATTAGGGGAGTTCCGTTCACCGAGGGTTTTTTATCCTCAGGTTGTCGACCAGACAAGCTCCTGGCCGACTTCCCTTGAGTTTTTCCCTCCACACATGCAATAATTTCCTCCAAAGTGGTGAACGACGTCTTAATGGTCTCGTCCTTTGGTAACCTTTGTTTAGGATTGATGTAAATGACCATGCCAGACAGTGTCTAAAGTTTCGCGGATTTTCGTCGAGTCTAGATAGGTTTTTTTTTAATTAATTAAATTATTAATAATTTAATTAATTAATTATTTTTGAGCTAAACATTGTAAAAACTTAGCCTTTGGCATTTTGATAGGGGTATTTGTGCTCAAAAGAAATAGAACGGCACCCCCTACACCCATAGGCCAAGTTTCAGCTCAGTTGGATAAGTTTTGCTATGTCTAAGTCCACTCAGAGTCAGAGACAGTCAGAAACAACAATTTTAATTGCTTATATGACATTAGTCAAATGTCAAAATTATTGTAATTTGGAGTTAGTGAGTTAGTGGTAAGGTGGCAATGAGCAAGTTAGACCCTCCTAACCTACCCAAACCCATCCTAACCACTTCAAACCTTAATCTACCCATTTAACTCTCATTTACACCCTTTTTTCCCTTGCCCTAAGGGGAAAAACGACCCTCACTTACCCAAACTTTATTAAAACTCACTTAAACCTTAATACTTTCACTTTAAACCTTGAGTGGGCCCCTCAAATGCATGGTGCGCCCTTTCCTAGCCTCCACATCATCACTTGATGGTCCCCACGTCCCACTTCATCACATGTGGGGCGCCCCTCCTCTATACCTCACGCCCCCCTTGTTCTAAACCTTAATAAAACTTCCAAAAATGAAAGTGGGGCCTCCTCTCATGAGAGGTGCGCCCCCCCTAGCCTCTTCTCTCTTCCCTTTGGGCCCCACGCCCTTCCACCTAAGCATTCCACTTAGAAAACCCTAAGAAGGGCGCCCCCCTTCTAGAGTTTTCTCTCTCACTTGATTGCCAACACTTGGCAGCCATCTAAGGCCCTTCACTTTGCCATTTTTGGTATAAAAGAGACCCCTCCCCTCCTCATTTGATCACCATTCTTTGAGCTACTGTTATGCTGCTGAAAT
The DNA here is from genome assembly GCA_009831015.1 of Picea engelmannii. Lineage (NCBI taxonomy): Eukaryota > Viridiplantae > Streptophyta > Pinopsida > Pinales > Pinaceae > Picea > Picea engelmannii. The sequence continues at coordinate 37,128 of ML837991.1, read as the reverse complement.
TTCACCCCACTTCTCTTGCTCTTGCCATCAAGCCACTCAACTCACCACTCTTTTTTTTTGGAATAATAGAGAAAAGCTTTGGAGGATTATGAGGAAGTCTTTGATTATTCTGGATTTCTTCTACATTTGAGATGATACTGTATCTTAGTTTGTTTATGTGATCATTGGTAGTAGATCTTGGGTTGAATTAATTTGCTTGGGTAGAATAGCTTTGATTATTCTAGTTATTCTATGTGTATGTTGGGTAGCTTAGGGTTTTCAATTATTTCGCTCTAAGTTAGTCTCAATATCACTGTTTATTCCATGACTCACATCACTTTCTAAGTTTTGCAAGTCATCCCAAGAGGATCATTGGGATAGTATTCGAAGAGGAGTCTTCCCTTGCCCCTCTCTCAAACTTCTAGCTTTCATATTATCCATTTTACTTCTGCATACGTTTCAACTTGATTTCAGCGCTTTAACTCTCTTAGATAGGTCAACATTTCAATACTTTTCTTGCAGATTTTTGTGTGGAAATTTTCTGTGGTAAGGCAGAAGATTTCCTCTAACTTTTGTGGTGTTTTTCAGCATTTCCAGCAAGCTTTTGCTTGCTGGTTTCTGCAGAAACTTACCAGCAACAAGGGGAAACGCTGCCCGAATTTGTCCACAAGCTTCATCAACAACATCTCCTCATTGGTAACGAATTCCCTAACGTTTCCTAATGTATTTCTTGTAAATTTTGTACTATTTCATAGCATATTTCTGTATATTTGTAAAGCTTTTTGTATTGCCGACACCTTGGGAGTGAGCTTGGCCCAGCCAACCCCCCAAAATCGTCTTGGCTTTGCTTTCCTTTTATTCATTTATAAGTTATTCAATTAATTTTTTATTTCTTTTGATTAATATTGCTGGGATAGTCTCTGCCTGAGCAGTCGGCCAGGAGCCTACCTGACATTCTCTCTCTCCGGCTCTCCGGAGCTACGAGAATGAAGGTTGAATGCCCTGCTTTTCTGTGCAGTGATATCTTAGGGATATTAATCTAAATGTGCCGGCACCTTGGGGGAGTCATCCCCAAAATCGCCTCGGCCTAAAGGGAAAATAAATTTTGATTCAGTTTTCTATTGTTTATTTGCCGGCACCTTGGGGGAGTCATCCCCAAAATCGCCCTGGGCTTAAGGAAAATCAATCTCTAATCTATTTTTGTTGCTTATCTTGCCAGCACCTTGGGGGAATAATCCCCAAAATCGCCTTGGCTAAGGGAAAATAACTTTGATGATTCATATGTTTAGCAGCTAGATATATCTTTAGTTTCATCATTGGTTAATTTTGTTCCCTTTAAGTTTTTTATTGCTCACTTTAGCTCACGGCCTCCTACTTCTTTGGGCAATCAATGGTTATGATGATAGATGAAAATATGTGTTGATGGATGCAGTTTAAGCTCACAGCCTCATTAGTTGTTTAAGCACCACGTCTTGCACACATCATCTTTCGATTATAGTTAAGGTTGCATATGCTAAATGTCTTTGTGCTCACGGCCTAACTTTCATGGTTTAGCATCTTAGAGCTCACGTTTTGATTTATTGTCAAGCACTTACTTCTATTTCTCACGTTTTGGTTCTTAGTGAAAGTATTTAGCTTGGTTTTTGCTCACGTCTTAGCACCATTTCAAGCACTCTTGAGCACGTATTACACTTTAGATCCCATGCTTATGGTTTAACACTTTCACTCACGGCCTAGTTCATGTTTTGTCATTTGCTTATCTTAATGCTCACGGCCTAGTTTCACTACAAGCACATCACATGTTTTTT
>ML837990.1:119278-139359 GCA_009831015.1 Picea engelmannii | reverse complement strand
TCTGATATTGAAAACGAAAGGAAACTGAACTTTATTTCTGCAAAAAGAGTCTATACAGTGGCACAAAATATCTCCCAGTTTGAACCCTTGTCTCTTAGCAAAAATAGGCATTTATAGCCTCTTACAATCAGTTTTACAGATCCTAAAAACATGGATCTGTATTTAAAAATAGCAAGTCAAATCTAACTAAACAACTTGATAATAAAGATTTAACAACTAAACTAGCATTCGAATTGTCTTCAATCTCAAACTTCGACATCTGTATTCTTCAGTCTTCTGGAAACTGTGGTGTCATGAAATATGCATAGGCACCTGTCTTGGCAGCTGGATTTCTTCAGTTGTTCATAGAAGATACTTTAGGAGAGTTGTTTAGCACATGATTCTCAAAAATCCCTTGAATCTCTGATGCAGAGTCCTTTGCAGGCGAGTTGTTATCCCCTTAATACTCTGGAACTTCTTACCTGTCTTGGCAGCTGGATTTCTTCAGTTGTTCATAGCAGATACTTTAGGAGAGTTGTTTAGCATGTGATTCTCAAAAATCCCTTGAATCTCTGATGCAGAGTCCTTTGCAGGTGAGTTGTTATCCACTTAATACTCTGGAACTTCTTTATAACCTGTAAAAAATGACCTGCTCCGTCCTTGGCTTCCAAAATTGTTTTTCCTTCTTTCACCAGCTAACTCGCTTTATAATTCGTTGGTTAGCTGGTGAAAGCGCTGCCTTTCACCCGCTAACGGGTCGTAAAATTACGCTGTGCGCTGGTGAAATCCCTGCCTGAGCCCAAAATGAACTTTCACCTCCAAAAATGCGATTTCATCAAAAACTCAATGTGTCTCTGATTTATCCCCTTGCATGTTTACAGCAACCTGAGCAAGCACTTTCAAATCTGGGTGGGACTTTTGCTTTTGCTTCTGCTTTAATCTTATGATTTTTCTTTTAAGGCGCTTTGCTAACCACCATAGACTGTTATAGTCTTTGGTAATTTTTTGTTTCCTCTTCTTTTCCTTGACACTTTCCTGAGCCAGTCTTTCAAATGCAGCGTTGGTTTTTGCAAAATTATCAGACAATTTCTTGTATCTTTCTTTGATTACCCGTTCTAAGACCTCCTGTTGAGCGATTACCTCTTTAAGATGCTTGATTTTCTGTGTTTTCTTCGACTTAGTGCTCTTTGAAGTTTCTCCTTCCTCAGTGTGAGTAAAGGCCTCATAATTCTGTGCAAACTCAATTGAATGTTCAGGACTTTTGATGACAGGGCTCTCATCTTCTTGCTCTGGTTCTGAGTCTGTGTAGGGCAGGTTTAATATGTTTGTTCTCTTCTCTATAGGCTGCTCTGTGGGCTGCTCTGTAGTAGTCTCAAAATTCATCTTTTTCTTTGACCTGTGAGATTTCACACCAGAGATTCTATCTTCTGGAGGTCCTGGAAGGGTCCTCCTCTTTCTCGAACTGCTTTGAGGAGTCAACTGCTTCTTACCAGCTTTCCCCTGTTCATTCACAGGCTATGTTTGAGTTTCAAAGCCCTCCCAAAATAGAAAACGCTGCCAACTCCTTCCCTTCTGTCTTAGCTCCTCCAAAATGATCAATTTAATAAGGCCAAAATGGCACAGGGTGTTCTTCATGCTTAGGGGTTGAGCCCTGATCTTTTTACAGACCTTAGTTAAGCTTTTGTGTAAGAAAAAAGGTAAATTGAGGAGAGTTTTACCTGTGAAATGGTCTAGGAGCTTGAAATGATACATCATGATTTTTTCATACCTGCCCTCCGAGGTTATGTAGAGTTGGATGCCCTTAAATAGATCCCGCCACTCATCTTCTAAATAGGAAACTGGCATGCTCTTTTTCCATGCATTATGCTTGAACTCTTCCTTCAAATAAGCTCTGAAATTTAAGTTTTTGGTGGCAGTAGTTTTGAACCAACTCTGGCCTGATCTTGGTAGGTTGGTCGCTGCAGCAATGGCAACTTCATCTACAATGATCTCCAAGGACCCAACACAAGCCTTATTCTCGTCAAATGTTTTAGCAAAAGCCTCTGCTGTCCACTGGTGACAACCATTCTGCAACCTCTCAACAAATTCGATGCAACCTGCGTTTGAGAAGTGTTTCTGGACTTCTGGATGCGTCTGTAGGAAAGATAGTCTGTCTAACTCTTTTCTTAGTAGAGACCCACTGCGTCTCCTCGCCATCTGCAACCCAAAATCCCAAACGATTCTGCACTCACAACACAACAAACTGCTATCCAGGTCGAGGTCTTGCGCTGGTGAAAGCACTCAGGAGTCGGCTCTGTCTTTCAAAATTAGAAACTTAGCATACATCTGAGAGTTATGTGTGTTGGGGAAGCGATGAACCGATTTGATGTTGTCATCCAGGTAGTACAGCTTCTGTACCTGCGTTAATGGATTCGAATTTGCCATTCCCGACGCCATGATTGTGGGGCATGATTTACTGAACTAGATCCGATTTATAATCCGATTTGGACGTGCAACTCAAGTTTTCATGATTATCCACTTTCACTAGTGCGTCCTTCTTGATTGCATGACGTGGGTTGATCGCATCATCATTTGATTTTTGAAACATGGATAAAGCACGTGATTCCCTCTTTCTCCAACTAACGGCCCATGGGAAACGATCCTTAACTGTTGAAACTCACCGCTTTCACCAGCGCACCACCCCGTGAGAAATGCTCCTTCGCTGTTAGAACTCACCGCTTTCACCAGCGCACACCCGCGGGAAACATTCTTTGGATGTTTGAAAATCCCCGCTTTCACCAGCTAATGACCTGTGAGAAATGCTCCTTAGCTGGTGAAAGTTGCCACTTTCACCAGCTAACCATTATCTTTTAAGCACGCGTTAACTGTTGAAAACATTTTATGAAAATTTTAAAGAGAAGACCTTTATGGGTCATTTTATTTCTAAGACAAAAATCAAAACCTAAGTATTGCAGCTAGAAAAACTCAAGACCAATTTCAGAAAAATACCAATAGCCATACTATCCACCACAAAATGCGACCATAGGGACGAGTTCATTTTGGGAGCTAACATTTGGCTCCAATTGGGATGTGCATCTCCCTGTGAGGTGACCAAGAACCAAGCCAGACTCAGTAGCCTTATTACAATTTAAAACAGAAATTTGAAAAATAGTTTTGCTAGTACCATTGGGCATGGAGTTATTGAAATGACAGAAATAAAGAAAACAGAACTGAAAAAGAATATGTACAAGTAGAACAGGGCTTCAAAGGAAGTCTTATGAGAAATAGATCTTCAGAAAGCGCCCGTTGAAAGGGCCACCTGCTACTTCCTCGCCTGAAAGAGTTTGGAGAACAAAGGTGTTGTTCTGCTGCACCGCTGTTATGACAAAAGGACCTGTCCAGAGAGCCTCAAATTTGTCGTGTTTCCCCTTCTCCTGCCTTGCTGCATCCCACTTTAAAACTAAATCCCCTGTTTTGAAAACATTTGATTTGACTTTCTTGTTGAAGGACTCCTTGATTCTCTCTTGATGCAATTCTGTTTTTTCCAAGAGCTGCTCTCTGTCTTGCTGTAGTTCTACCAAATTATGAATTCTCTGGGTCAAATCACTTGGTTCAGAATCAGTTTCTTGTAAGAACTTTGCAACCGGCAATGCAAGTTGAACATGAAATATGGCTTCAATACCATATACCAACTTGAAAGGAGATGTACCAATTGATTTCTTACATGTAACCCTGTCAGCCCACAAAGCAAACTTCAGTTTGGAATCCCAACCTCTGGCATTTTGTTCAAGCAGCTTCTTTATAATTCTGACTAAACTCTTGTTGGATGACTCAGCTAAGCCATTCCCTTGCGGATAGTAAGCTGTGGAATGTACCAGCTAAATTCCCAGCTCTTCACACAATTTCACCAAGTGTTTATCTTTGAATGCAACATCGTTATCAGTGACTATTCTCTTAGGGCAGCCAAATCTGGCAAATATGTTTTCTTGCAGAAAGTCTATGATGACAGTATGATTGGCGTTCCAGGTGGGAATAGCCTCAATCCACTTTGTAAAGTAATCGGTGGCAACAAGGATCCACCGGTGCTAACCACTAGAAGGCGGATGAATTTCACCTATGAAGTCCAGGCCCCACTGCTGGAAAGGCCCTGTGACCACTATAGGTTTGAGGGGAAGAAACTTCAGTTGTTTTTTACCTTCGAATCTTTGACACTTGTCACATGTTCTCACAAACTCATACACATCTGAAAATAGGGATGGCCAGTAGTAACCAGATCTTAAGATTTTATGTGCAGTGGTTTTCCAATAGTGATGTCCCCCGCATTCACTATTATGGAATTCAATCATGACCTTAGCTGCTTCTTCTTGGTTTATGCACCTCAACAATAAACCTATGGGATTTTTCCAGAACAACAAGTTGTCATTGATGCAAAAATTTATGGCTTTGAGCTTCAAAGCCCTTCTTTGAGTTTTTGTCAAATCTGATGGGACTGATAAAGTTTGCAGAAATTGAATAATATGGCTGTACCATTTGCAATCATCTAAGTGAGTTGAGACCTGCATTTCCTCACCTTCTTTATTCTCTGAAGACTGATCATTCTCTGCATTAATACTCATCAAATTTATTTCAAGCAACCTGCAATTTTCCTCTGCCAGAAGTTTGGCAAAGCCCTAACCCTTCACAAGTTTTGTTGGTTTGATTTCAACATCGAATTCAATCAACCTTGCTATCCACTTACTCCTTTTTCCATCTATGTCGGGTTGGACAAGCACATCTTTAACTGAACTGGAGGGAACATAAGCTATTACCTTTGCTTGAAGAATGTAAACTCTGAAAGATTTCAATGACTTGACAAGTGCATATGCTTGTTTCTCCAACAATTCGTACTTTACCTCTTCATCCCTCAAGACCTTACTGAAGAAGGCAATCGGCTGCTCCTGATCATCAACATTTCTCTGCAAGACTACTGCTGCGATTGTATCACTTGAAGCAAATGAAAAAATGTAAAATACCTTGGAGAAATCGGGGTTGATCAAAACAGGGGTTGTTGTGATGGCTTCCTTGATGGCATTGAATGAATGTCTGGCTGCTTCAGTCCATTTTACCTCAGAGTCCTTTCTTAATATAACAATGATATGCTTTGTGAGTTCAGCGAAATTTACTATAAACCTTCTAACAAAGTTTATAGTCCCAAGGAAAGACTGAATGTCCTTCTTTGATCTAGGAAGAGACAGATTTTTAATTGCTTCTACCCTCTTTGGGTCAATTTTTACCCCATCAGCTGAAACAATATGCCCAAGTAATTTCCCTTCCTTAAGTGCAAAATTTGATTTTTTAGGATTAAGAGAAATGCCATACCTTTGACATTTCAGAAATGTCATTTTTAAGTGTTGCAAATGAAGTTCATGGCTGCTTGAGAAAACGGTGATATCATCGAGATAAATCAGGACAAATTTATCTTTCTCTCCAACGAAAGCAATGTCCATTGCCCTTTCGAATGTCGCTCCTGCATTCATCAATCCAAAGGGCATCTTCTCATACATAAACATACCCCATGGAGTGGTAAAAGCAATCTTTTCTTTGTCATCCGGATGGACAACAATCTGGTTGTATCCGGAAAACCCATCAATAAAGACATCACCTTTGATCCTGACACCTTCTGCAAAATATGCTCCATTTTAGGCAGAGGGTAGTTGTCCTTCCTAGAGCACTTATTCAAATTTCTGAAGTCGACGCAGAGTTTGATCTCCCCATTCTTCTTCCTGACCGGTACGAGATTGACAATCCATTTTGAATACCTGAGGGGAATGATGATGCGGGCATCCAACAATGTTTTAATTTCCCTTTCCATTGTAGGAAGCAACAAAGGGTTGAAGGATCTAAGCTTCTGCCTGAAAGGTTTGGTGTCTTTATTCAAGGGAATCTTATGTTGAATTACCTCAGTGTCAAAAGTCTTCAAGTCATCATACTGCCAAGCGAAGATGTCCGCAAACTCCTTTAGCAATTCTCCATAATCAGCCCTTTGTTTTTCAGTCAAATGTGAGGCTAAGTTGACATGTTTAGGATCTTTCTCACTAGCCACATTATACTACAAAACTTCTGAATCTTTTTCCCCACTTTGCAATTTGACAGCCACATCATTGTTATCGAACAACCTTTCCAATGGGACCAAACCTTTAGGAATTATGTAGGTAGACAGCTGAACTATTTCATGTGCTGCGATTTTTCTTTTGAACTTTGGCTCCTCAATTTCATTGTCATGTTCATTCTCCTGATCAATCTGCAGATCTGCAAACTCATCTATCACTGCAAGGAATCTAGTGAGTTCAACATCGTCTTCAAAAACCTTCCAAAATTTTACATTATCAGGGAGAGAGGGCCTATATTTAACTTGAATTTCGTAAGTTAATTTATGAGGCAGAAGGGGTATAAATGCACAAGCAGACACAACTAATGAATCAGCCAATTCATTCATCGCTCTAGGTACATATGAAATTTTAAAATATGCAAAATCGCAAATTGCCTTCAACACTTCATCTCTGTATGCCTTCATCATGACATGCTTCGCTTGAAAGGACTTATTCACCTGTTGAATAATCAAATCTGCATCTCCAAACACCTGCAATTTTTTAATGCTTCTCTCTTTGGCTGCATTTAGCCCCAAAAGTAGTGCCTCATACTCAGCAATATTATTAGTCACTTTAAAATCGAGTTTAAAGGACAAATGATAAGTTTTCTTAGAAGGAGAAATCAATACCACTCCTGCTCCAACTGACTCCTTAGTGCAAGCACCGTCAAAGAACATGGTCCAAAGGTCTTCTTCTGCTGTTTCTGTGGGCTGAACTGTGGTCTGATCTGTGGTCTGATCTGTGGGCTTCCTGAGCAGCAATGTATCAGGTAGTGAATCATCAATTTGCAAAATACAAGATCCCATACCTGTGTCAACCGAATAGATAGGATGATTGGATGGATTTTTCTCGTCACTGATTACATATGCCAACTGAGATTCCCTGTATATCCTTCTGTTCACCCCTCCAAAAACAGGGATAGTAGCATAGGAGAGATCCATTTGAAGAGTGCCACCTAGTCTCTTCATCCACGATCTTGATAGTAGGCATCCAAATTTAGGAGGTATGTCGGCCACCACTATATCCATCACCATAGTATTCATTGATGCTTGGGTTAAGGTTACAGCCAAATCCTTAATCATCCAAGACATTTGACTTTTCGAGAATCAAAAGAGAAAAGGTCATGATAAGACTTGGTGATCTCCAACCCAAGCTCATCCATGACTGCCTTTGGCATCAAATTGTGCGAAGCACCGGAGTCCAACAAACAGTTATGTAGTGTTTTCTCATGAATATTTAGAGAGATGTAAAAGGGAGGACAACTTTCATCTCTGTCTTCTATCGTTTGGCCCAAAGTGATGGTTGGCTTATCATCATATATGTTGAGGATATCAGCAGAAAGGGATACAAATTGGGGATCTAGAGTTTTGAGGATATCCCTTTTGAACATTTCATTTTTCATCAGCTCGACTAGAGGAATAGGAATTTTAATTTTTTGTATTTCAGCCTCAAAATTAAAAGAATATGGAAATTTATCAGAAGCTTTATCAGAAACCTTTACCTGATTTGAAGGGGCTTCCTGATTTCTTTGTTGTTCAACAGGAGGCTGACTTTCTGGAGTTTGATGCTTGACAAGGGCAACAGTCTTCTTGGGAGGAGCTGATGCTTTCACCTTTGAAGGATTTGCTTGCTGATTTTCTGATATCTGATCTTTTTGCTTAATAGGGGCTGTGCTCTTTTCAGGAGAGGCTGTTGCATCTTGTTGAGCAGTATCAGATTTAGATCAGAGGTTATATCTATTCTTATCTTCTGTTGTGAAAATGCCATCATCAATAAGATTATCTTCTGTCTGTTCAGTCATCAATGATTCCTCGTAGTCTTGTTGTGTTAGATAAGATTTCCCTGTCTCTTCTCCAACACAATGAATGTTACCTTCTCCACCTTCTTGATCTTCACCATCATCTTCGTCCATCACAACATTTTGAAGAGGGACCTTTATCCTCTGATCTTCAGTAGGATTCTTTTCTCTTTGCAAGATCTGAGTTGGTTGATTACTTCTTCTGAAGTTGTTGGGATTTTGATTAGGATTTCTGCCTGCAGAATCATAAGTGCCTCTTCCCTTCACAGGCTGTTTATTTTTGATCTTGAACTTAGATATCTCAGAGGTTAGAGACTCTAGCATCTTGGCCATTTTATCAAGTTTTGGATCAACATTTGATGAAGATGAAGCCTCATTCTTTGGTCTTCTCCTATCAGAATCTCCTTTCCGCTTCTGGGAGGCAAAAATATTTGATTCCACCTCAAGGGAAACATCTTACATGAGAGATAATGGTGGTGATCTCCTTTCTCTCAATAGTAAACAGAATTCTGAGTCAAAAGCATCAGAATATGTGATCTTGGCAGAAGCATCTGAAGGTTTTATCTCTGCTGGTATTTTTCCATACATCCGGTTAAATCTCTTAGTGAAATCAGAGACTGACTCACTACTTTGTTTCCTCAGGTTTTCGAATTTTGTGATGTAGTAGACAAAATCTCTTCTATCACCCCAATGTTTCAAAAATGTCTCATCCAATTGCTCGATTCTAGCAATGGAACCAGCAGGGAGTTCTTTGAACCATTTCCTAGCATGGCCATCTAGGCTTTGGACAAAGACTCGTGTCCAAACATCTTCTTATTCAATATTAAGGTTTTCAACATAACTGTAAAAAGCCTCAATATGTTCTTCAGCAGACACATCGCCTTCGCCTGTGAATTTGGGCATATACTTATGATAGTCTCCCGTTGGCATGGCTGCTACTGGGTTTGGCAATATGAGTGGTGCATACCTAGCAACTAGGATTTGTTGCATCTTAGTCAAAGGAGGTGGTGCAGCCATGACTATCAAGGGTGGGGAAAATGATAGATTCTTTTTCAAATCTTCAACACTGGAGGAATGTGAAAGAGGTGAATCTTCTAATGGGAAAGAGGTCTGATAAGAGGCTCTGTAAAAATTTGCAAGTTGTCCAGCCAAATTTCCTTCACCTTTAGCAGATAGCTCTTGGAGGAGATGTTCAACAACAAGGAGGCTAGTATAAATATTCAAATGATCTTCTTGTTGTTGAGAGTGGAAAGACTCAAGGGAAGAAGAACTGTGGCTTCTTTCTAAAGTCTTGGGTGTTTTTTCAATCAAATTAAAATCTATCAATTTATCATCACTAGGATTTTTCTGTTGATCAAAAAGAATTTGTTCTTCTACAGTATTTACAGTTGTTTTTTCATCAATGTTCTCTGAAAAGAACTCAAATTTTTCTGTAGTAGATTTTCCAGAACTGAAAAGAGGATTACCTTCTGTATCTGATCTTGAAGTTTGACCTTGAATTGTCTTTCCTTTCCTGAGAATTAGTTCTAGATTGGACACTGGTGTGATCAGTGATTCTTGAGGATTCACCCTAGTACTGATCCTCTTAGGAGCCAGGATGAACTTATGGAGTCGTCATATAGATGATTACAACCAACTAAAAATGTCTAATCTTTGTCTATCATCCAAGATCAGCTCTGTGTCGTATCCCAGGAAAGCAAAACTTGAATTTCGTTTCCCCGACAACGGCGCCAATTTGTTATCACTCCAAGAAACTCCTTAGGGTTGTAGGCTAAGGATGCTTGGTAACTTATAAATAATGTGTATATATGCTTGGAACAATGGGGTCTTTAATGATCAATGAAATAAACAACTCATCACACATCTAAAGAAACAGTGCTTTTAGGAAACAATAATCAGATCAAGTAATTTGAAAGGGGGGATGAAGAACACTATTCTTGATTGCCAAATACAACTGAATGTAGGGCTTAATGAAAGATAGAGAGGAATACTTTAATTTCAAGTCTATGAGCTCAGTAAAGAGATAACAATCTTCATGAACTAAAATAAACTGAAACAAAGTACAGAAAAGGAAAGATGGACAACTCTGATATTGAAAACAAAAGGAAACTGAACTTTATTTCTGCAAAAAGAGTCTATACAGTGGCACAAAATATCTCCCAGTTTGAACCCTTGTCTCTTAGCAAAAATAGGCATTTATAGCCTCTTACAATCAGTTTTACAGAGCCTAAAAACATGGATCTGTATTTAAAAATAGCAAGTCAAATCTAACTAAACAACTTGATAATAAAGATTTAACAACTAAACTAGCATTCAAATTGTCTTCAATCTCAAACTTCGACATATGTATTCTTCAGTCTTCTGGAAACTGTGGTGTCATGAAATATGCATAGGCACCTGTCTTGGCAGCTGGATTTCTTCAGTTGTTCATAGAAGATACTTTAGGAGAGTTGTTTAGCACGTGATTCTAAAAAATCCCTCGAATCTCTGATGCAGAGTCCTTTGCAAGCGAGTTGTTATCCCATTAATACTCTGGAACTTCTTTATAACCTGTAAAAAATGACCTGCTCCATCCTTGGCTTCCAAAATTGTTTTTTCCTGCTTTCACCAACTAACTCGCTTTATAATTCGTTGGTTAGCTGGTGAAAGCGTTGCCTTTCACCAGCTAATGGGTCGTAAAATTACGCTGTGCGCTGGTGAAAGCCCTGCCTAAGCCCAAAATGAACTTTCACCTCCAAAAATGCGATTTCATCAAAAACTCAATGTGTCTCTGATTTATCCCCTTGCATGTTTACAGCAACCTGAGAAAGCACTTTCAAATCTGGGTGGGACATTTGCTTTTGCTTCTGCTTTAATCTTCTGATTTTTCTTTTAAGGCGCTTTGCTAGCCACCATAGACTGTTATAGTCTTTGGTAATTTTTTGTTTCCTCTTCTTTTCCTTGACACTTTCTCGAGCCAGTCTTTCAAATGCAACATTGGTTTTTGTAAAATTATCAGATAGTTTCTTGTATCTTTCTTTGATTACCCGTTCTAAGACCTCCTGCTGAGCGATTACCTCTTTAAGATGCTTGATTTTCTGTGTTTTCTTTGACTTAGTGCTCTTTGAAGTTTCTCCTTCCTCAGTGTGAGTAAAGGCCTCATAATTCTCTGCAAACTCAATTGAATGTTCAGGTCTTTTGATGACAGGGCTCTCATCTTCTTGCTCTGGTTCTGAGTCTGTGTAGGGCAAGTTTAATATGTTTGTTCTCTTCTCTGTAGGTTGCTCTGTGGGATGCTCTGTAGTAGTCTCAAAATTCAGCTTTTTCTTTGACCTGTGAGATTTCACACCAGAGATTCTATCTTCTGGAGGTCCTGGAAGGGTCCTCCTCTTTCTCGAACTGCTTTGAGGAGTCAACTACTTCTTACCAACTTTCCCCTGTTCATTCACGGGCTGTGTTTGAGTTTCAAGGCCCTCCCAAAATAGAAAATGTTGCCACCTCCTTCCCTTGTGTCTTAGCTCCTCCAGAATGATCAATTTAATAAGGCCAAAATGGCACAGGGTGTTCTTCATGCTTAGGGGTTGAGCTCTGATCTTTTTACAGACCTTAGTTAAGCTTTTGTGTAAGAAAAAAGATAAATTGAGGAGAGTTTTACCTGTGAAATGGTCTAGGAGCTTGAAATGATACATCATGAGTTTGTCATACCTGCCCTCCGAGGTTATGTAGAGTTGGATGCCCTTAAACAGATCCTGCCTCTCATCTTCTAAATAGGAAACTGGCATGCTCTTTTTCCATGCATTATGCCTGAACTCTTCAAATAAGCTCTGAAATTTAAGTTTTTGGTGGCAGTAGTTTTGAACCAACTCTGGCCCGATCTTGGTAGGCTGGTCGCTGCAGCAATGGCAGCTTCATCTACAATGATCTCCAAGGACCCAACACAAGCCTTATTCCCGTCAAATGTTTTAGCAAAAGCCTCTGCTGTCCACTGGTGACAACCATTCTGTAGCCTCTCAACAAATTTGATGCAACTTTCGTTTGAGAAGTGTTTCTGGACTTCTGGATGCGTCTATAGGAAAGATAGATTGTCTAACTCTTTTCTTAGTAGAGACCCACTACGTCTCCTCGCCATATGCAACCGAAAATCCCAAACGATTTTGCATTCACAACACAACAAACTGCTATCCGGGCCGAGGTCTTGCACTGGTGAAAGCACTCGGGAGTCGGCTCTGTCTTTCAAAATTAGAAACTTAGCATACATTTGAGAGTTATGCGTGTTGGGGAAGTGATGAACCGATTTGATGTTGTCAGCCAGGTAGTACAACTTCTGTACCTACGTTAATGGATTCGAATTTGCCATTCCCGATGCCATGATTGTGGAGCATGATTTACTGAACCAGATCCGATTTATAATCCGATTTGGACGTGCAACTCGAGTTTTCATGATTATCCACTTTCACCAGCGCGTCCTTCTTGATTGCATGACGTGGGTTGATCGCATCATGATTTGATTTTTGAAACGTGGATAAACACACGTGATTCCCGCTTTCTCCAGCTAACGGCCCGTGGGAAACGATCCTTAACTGTTGAAACTCACCGCTTTCACCAGCGCACCACCCCGTGAGAAATGCTCCTTAGCTGTTGGAACTCACCACTTTCACCAGCGCACACCCATGGGAAACGCTTTTTGGATGTTTGAAAATCCCCTCTTTCACCAGCTAACAACCTGTGAGAAATGCTCCTTAGCTGGTGAAAGTTGCCACTTTCACCAGCTAACCATTATCTTTTAAGCACACGTTAGCTGTTGAAATTTTTTTATGAAAATTTTCAAGAGAAGACCTTCATGGGTCATTTTATTTCTAAGACAAAAATAAAAACCTAAGTCTTGCAGCTAGAAAAACTCAAGACCAATTTGAGAAAACTACCAATACCCATGCTATCCACCACAAAATGTGACCATAGGGACAGGTTCATTTTGGGAGCTAACAGAGTTGCGAATAGATTTCGGAACAACGAAGTCTCCATGGTGAAAGATGAGCAGTCAGATCGATGTGTCTAGCTTCAGTTCACCATCTAAAACTGGATCTCTTCGTTGTCGTTCTCCCAGGGAAGATATCTTCACTTCCTTCCCCGACAATGACGCCATTAATGTTAGCACTGAGAATCACCCTCAGTCTGCAAGAGGATAAGCCCAGTACCCATCAAAATGTAAAAGATAAGTTTGGTTTGAGTAGGTGGGCCAACAAGACTTTAAAGAAAGGAAAATGCAACATATATCACTGCAGATCAATGATGGACCATTGGGCTATGGAGTCATAAACAATCCTCTCATTGAAGGAATTTAAGCTCCCTATTAGACAAAATATTTGTATAATGATGAAGAGAAGAATAAGAGAATAACATAAAGACAAATATTCACTTAGCAAAGATCCTCTCTGCAAAGAGAATTCAGATGTGTCTGAATAGTAAACAATGATAAATAGGCAAGCTTACAACAAATCCTCTACTGCATCAGGAATCTATCAATCAAAAGAAAATTCCAATCCTTAAAATCAACAATACGTTCAAACAAGATGGATAATAGAACAGAGAACATAGAAGACAAATCTGATGAAACAACTCATATGAGTCTTCAATAACAATACAATTTACAGCTACACGCCCCTCCGACTTACAAATTGAAATATACAGTCATAAACATTTCTCAAAACCTCCTCTGGTCTTGGGTCGAACCCCCCCTCTTTTCCATATCATTCATTTGATGTATTTATAATAAAAACCGTCCACCATGGCTAGGAGTGTGAGTTGGCCCTCGTCTTCTCTTTTTTGTCTTGTTCCTTCTAGTAGAAGGAAAATCTAGTCAGTATGGGCTTGTAGGAGAAACTGCCCTCTATGGTACTTCGGGCTGACAGTTTTTTGTTTCTTTGGTCGGACCCCCAATGCTTATATTTAAGGGGGAAGTTGATTTTTCAACCACCGATCCTTCTTTCATTAATTGATTTCTCCTTGGGATCAGGATGAGGCTTAACGCCTAGTTTGTTGCCACTCGCTGCTCTCGGATTGGACCCCATATAAGCACATGATTGTGGAATTTTCCAAGGGCGGTATGGGTCCACACTGCTTCGACCCCCGCAATCCACCACCAACTACCACGTACCTCTTTAGCTATACCATGGTTTCGATTGCGGGACCGCTATAGAATTTTAACGTTCAAGCATGTTTCATCCCCGCAATGAAGTGTGGTCGTTGATCTTGTCGCAATCTGTGATTTGGGAACGCCTTGTTATTTTGGCGCCCTCGCTAAATTTTATCTGCCTGCCAACTCCAGAATCCTTTTAACCACGTTTGTAGATGGAGCCAATTTTAGCGCTGGGAGCTTTGAATGTTGAGCAAGAATATCTCCCGGAGGACGATCTATCGAATCTGACGTGGTGGTCTGACGTCATGTGCTATCATAATTACTGATGGATGAGCGCCATGTGTCTTCAACACTTCGACATTACGGGCTTCGGGAGTTCTGGATTGTGAAGCATGAATATCTCTCGGAGTGGTATGGGCCTGGAGTGATGTGGCAACCTAAAATGAATGCTATGTGTCCTCGACGGATAAGTTCCATGTGTTGAATTGAAAAAACACCTGTGGAGTGGTAGGGCCTGAAGTGATGTGTTAGCCTGACATCACTTTGGGACTTCGGGATGTTTGGATGGAAAAATCTCGAAGTGAATTTCTCTTGATTGACATGGCAAGCTCTCGTTACTTTGGGACTTCGGGCTTCGGGAGATTTTGAACGCGGACATGAATATCTCCCGAAGTGACTTTCTTCAAGTTGACGTGGCAACCTCTCGTCACTTCGACACTTCAGGCTTCGGGGGATTTTGAACGCGGTCATGAATATCTTCTGAAGTGACTTTCTTCCGGTTGACATGGCAGTCTCTCGCTACTTTGGCACTTCAAGCTTCGAGAGATTTTGAATGCAGGCATGAATATCTATCGAAGTGACTTTCTCCCGGTTGACGTGGCATCCTCTCGTCACTTCAGGACTTCGGGACTTCGACACTTCTGTCTAGTTGCTAATCCTTGGGCGATTTTTGAAACTCTGAATGCACAAGAGTCGTTAATTTGAACTGCACATGGGGTCTCTACCGTTGAAAACTGAACCCGCTTGTTTGCTTGTGTTTCATGCCCGAAATGGACTGCTTTGAATGCTGCATTTTGCTCATAGTTTTTCCCTGTGCATACAACATACTTGATCGGCCCGACTTTATCAACCAGAAGAGGAAAAACTTATAGGAAGGTATGCAGAAAAGAGAGAGACAGGGTAGAGGTGTAGATCTAGGTTTTAACAATAACTACATATGACCCATGACAACTTTATGTGCTAACAGACTGCATTAAGCAATTATGGTTGGTTTAGACATTAGACACATGATGAGTCACATTTTGTTAAATATTTTTTACCCCTAGCATTATGAATGAGATGATTAGAGCGTCTGTCTTTCTATCTTAATGTTAATTACCATGTTATTTCAATGTGGTAAGACATTTGATCTATGATTGTCATAGGTATGAATATTCATAAACTATCTAGTTAACATTAATATATTAAACAAACATCATGTCGATTCTGTTTAGGAGATTGGAGACAAGAAAGGAGATCGGTATTAGATCATTGTGCAAGATTGTAGAATGACACCTAACATTTTAGGGGCTACAAAATTATATGATTTTCTTTCTCTTATGTGTGTTTAATGTAAACATTGAGACTAGGTTTAAAGTAATTGACATGATATGGGTTTGACAGTTAAAAACATGTGTTTTCTTCTTACAGGTTACAGGTTGAATCCAGATGAGAGTAGGGTGTGTACATCTATGTAGACCAAATAGTAAAATTGCTACTTGAAAAGCATCATTTGTCACACAAACAAGGGGATTTCATATACCAATTTAATGTCTCACTAATCTGTGACCTTAAATTAAATTATTATTATTATTATTATTATATAATATTTAATAAATACTAAATGTATATTTTTTTAAACATAATTAGATATCCAATGTGTAATGTGTCTATAAATATTTAAATTTCCCATGATTTTAATTATTTAACATGACGAAAGGTTGGTCATCTATTAAATTTTTTCCATAGGTAAACAAAATATCATTCAAATTATTACACTTCATTACAAAGGTAAACCTTTTGGCCATTTCATAAATTCCCCTATGTTATTTAACACAAATTGTATTCAACCATTTCATTATTAGTATTGATACAGTTCCGTGATTGTCAAAAGTAATAACTAATTTATTATTCAGAATATAATTATTCTGAATTAGATGGGATATCAATGTACTTGTATAAAAATATATAATTTTACCTTCTAGTTGATCCAGAGTAATAACTAATTTATTATTTGTGATATAATTATTATGAATAAAAATTGGATATCAATTCTTTTTATTTTAAATGTACTTGTATAAAATAAATAATTATACCTTTTAGTTGGTTGAAAGTGTATTTGTAAGCAGAATGAATGTGAAAGTGTATTTGTAAGCAAACAATCATGCAAGATGATTTCATAGACTTGTGATGTTAAGAGAGGGACATTTTAAAATGGAATAAGTTAAGTAAATATTTTTATATTCAAAATGTTATTTGCAGAATTTATACATTGAAGTCGTTGGGAATATTATTTAGATATCTCCTTTGATGTGTTTGCTTAGTTTTTTTTAAGCAGAGTTATTAATGAATTCGTCATTCTTGTCTAATATTTTTATACAATTGGTTATAAACAAAATAATTTTATTGGCATTTTTTTTGGTGCTAGTCTAACTCTTCTACGTTTTCATCATTTCCTGACGATATTTTTCGTTCAATTTTGCTCAAAATCCAGTGAGAATTTGTTGGATTTGCAGATTTGAGTGGTAAATTCTATATAATCTGAATGCTCCAAGGGTTTTTCAGCATACTGATTATATTTTTGGATTCATAAATGCAATTTAAACAACAAAAAATTGTGATTTTGTGCACATTTATGTCGCTAGATTCTGACGAAAAAAGTAAAAACGTAGAACAATTAGACAACGACTTTTTTGTTTTTGTTTTAATACATCAAGGTGATTGAAAATATTTAGATATCTCTTTTTTTATGTAATTGCCTAGTCCTTTTGAAGTGGAATTATTAACAATTTTTTCATTTTTGTCTAATACCTCTATACAATTGGTTATAAACAAAATAACTCTATTAGCATTTTTTTGTAAATATGTTTCTCCAACTTATATTAAATATACAATATGTATAAAACATATAAAAAAATTGGGGGAAAATAAGCAATCACCACATTACAAATTTAGCAATAATAACAAAGGCCCCACTTTAACTAATCAATGACAAAATCATACAATTTGGTCTTTAGCTTGTAATCATACAAAATATAATATTGTTAATATGATGCCTTGAAAGGTGAATCTTGTTTCCACCCATGCCTAGGGATAACAAGAGGAGATCATGTCTCATGGCCTGCAATGAAGAGAGTGATCCCGACCAAGATGATGATCAACATGTCCAGAGATAACAGCGCAACAACCCCCCCCTAGATTGTCTCTTTTACTTTAGATCAATCAATATCATCACATCGAATCAACTCAGTGCATGTGAGATGGTAAGCCAACATCACCATGAGGTATGTTAGTCCTTTTTTCATACAAGGTATTGTGCTTAATTTACTAGGCATGTGAATGAGGATCATTGGTTAAAGTTGGATAATGGATAACTAGCTCAAGAAGCTATGTTTGTTTCTTTGTTTTACCTTGGTGGCCAACATCTGTGCCCTAATCTCGTGTTTTCACCGCCCAGGGAAAAGGGGTACTACTGGGGGCCCTCACAAGGGTAACATTTTGTTTCCCCGCCATACTTAACACTTTCCATCTTGGAGCCTGTTATAGTGCACTGAACTTTAGTAATGGGTCATGGTCCATTCTCTCATGAGAAGAGGGGTTGAAGGCCCCGAGGTTGATTGTAGCTGCTAGCAAAACAAGAATGAAGAAAGAATAATGCTAAAGAAAGAAAGAGAAAATAAGAAAGGTCTCTCAAAAGATAGTCTATACTTGAGCTCGACCATTTTTTCTTTTGTCTCAACCCCAAAGCATTGATGCTACAACTTGAAAAATTATAAATGGGACTTGAAAATATGATAAGAAGACAAATAAAAAGGCAGATTAAGGGTTTTGGAAAAACATAGCGCTTAGAAAGTGTTAATTCAAAAACAAGCACACCCTCCACAAAGGCACTCATAGAAATGGATTTAATGACACCATAAGCTTGCATGAAGTAAGCCCAACATGTACCACTATCACACTTACTCTTGAAGGGTTATTTTCTTTTACTGTTTTCGACAAGACATATCCCTCTACTTGGGTATTTTCTTTCACTATTTTGGTTGGCACACCTAATAGCGTTTGATGAAGGTCCTCTCATATTCAAACTTGCCAACTTACATAAAGTCCTGAACTAATTTGAAATTTGAAGGGGATACTTGATGTGAATTGTTTATGTGGCTTTCACCCAAGATGTTGTGCCTTTATTGCATGATATGGCATGTGTGATACATATCATTAAGACACCCAGTGACTCGACACATTCAAATACTATCTCTCACACCTTCTAGACCTTGGACATGTTAGAATATAATGGATGTGCTCGTTTTACCATTGACAATATCGATATTGTCACCCAACCATAGGCCGAAGCCACCCTCCAAGCACCTTAACCTTGACACAGAATCACTACGGAAGCAAGCCCTAGGCTAGATATCCAAACAAAGGGTAGTGCACCTTTCCCCAAGGATAGCGCACCAACAAGAGCTGATCAGATAGTCCAAACCATAACCAAGAGATAGTTCAAGCCAAAAGTGATCTTCTAGCTGCAACAACTGCAATGACAACTCCCCTCAAACCTGCGCACAAAAATGGGCACTGCAGTGTGCACAAGTGTCGCTCTGTAATTCTAAGAATACCTTTCAGAATGAAGACTAGCCTCCTGTATTTATAGTAATTCTGGCTAACTGCCTGGGTCGACTTCTCATTCTGGGTATCTGTCTATTCAGTATATATTATTTCTTTTGGCTGACTTCTTCTCTTGGAGGCTAATAACCTAATACAAGTTATATTCTTGAGTCGACATGTCTTCTAGGGTTATTAGCCAACTCATTAGGGTTTCTTCTTGCTTCCCGGAGTATTCTATTCTCGTTGGGTTTACACGTGGAGGTAAATACCTCCCGCAACTACCATAATATCAACACTCCCTTGTAACAGAAAATAAGTATGCAATCATATAATAGATATATAAATGTAAAATAATTGATAAAAAATGATGATTACAATTGAGAAGGAGGGCTTGATTATATACCCACACAGGGGTGTCATTTCACTACTAGACATATCTTTTGGAGAACATGTCTTTTCATTATTAATAATTACTATTACTAACTATGTACTAATTAATTATTATGTTATGAACATCTATTTATATGTATTTATGTTCATAACATTGCCTTCCTCTTAAGAATGCTTTGTCCTCAAAGCATTGGTAACGACGGGTGTAATTGACGAAAATGTTTTGACTCCCATGCTGCATCTTCCTCTGGAAGGTTTTTCCATTTGATGAGATATTCTTTGATTATGCGAGATCGTAACTTCTTTTCTCTAGAGGCAATAATGGCTTCTGGTTCTAAAATTATTCTACCTTCTTCGTCCAACATGGGAAGTAAAGTTTGCACCTTTTTGCGTTGGCCAACAACTGTTTTTAGACATGATACATGAAAAACGTTGTGGATACGACTGTTATTTGGTAAGTCCAATCCATACGCGACTTGACTGATTTTTCTATTAATTTGATATGGTCCATAATATTTCGGGGCTAACTTATTATTTCCTTGTTGTTTAAGTGATAATTGTTTGTAGGGTTGAAGTCTCACAAATACCCATTCTCCAATTTCAAATTCTCTTTCTGTTCGATGTTGATCAACTTGTTGCTTCATTCTATTTCTTGCTATAACCAAGTTTTCCTTGAGAATTTGCATGACTTTTTGACTCTCATCTAAAATCTCTTTTACTGATGCAACTTTTGTTTGATTTATGGCTAATTCTTTCCATGACGGTGGTGGATATCCATAAAGAGCTTGAAATGGTGTCATTTTAGCTGATGTGTGATATGTGGAGTTAT
>ML837990.1:71963-96639 GCA_009831015.1 Picea engelmannii | reverse complement strand
ATAAAAAGATACTTTTCCCATCCCAAATACATGAGTCTTATATGTTTTATGTGATTTGTGTTTAATCTCTAACCCCCTAGTAGAACAATAGCATGCATGCATAGTTTTGTCTTGATTGCAGGATCTCTTTGTGGAAGGAGCAGTAGCAGCAAGGAGATAAAGCTCAACGGAGGAGCTACACCAACCGTCGATAAAAAGGTTAGTTAGTTCTTCCCTTTTTTGCTTGAGGAAAAGGGTTTTAGATTCAGGGTAGAAGGTTAAAAGTAGCTTATGAAGGGTCAGGATCTGCGTACAAGTTTAAAGCCCTAGCTTGTTAGTCCGTAGGGTAGAATACCCCACAACAGTGAGTGGTACACGATGGATTTTCAACGAAAGAACCAGTGAATTGGTTTGGTGAAGGTCTCAATTGGAAGACGTAGCCTACGCTAGAACCTCATAGGAATTCGGGAACTCCATCCCTCGATAAAGAAGGAGAAAGAAAAAGGCGAAAAATCTATTCTGTCGTAGTGGGTGTGTGACAGTTCAATTTCTCTGGAGAACATTCTTTGCATTCATCTGATGTAGAACTCCAACCCATGGATATTGCGGATGATATAAAGACTCATGTAGAGGTATGTCTGGTTTATTGGAACAAGTAATTGTCATAGTCTTCTCCCTCCATCTGGGAGAAACTCTAGTTTTGGATCTTGCAATGCTTGCATATATATACATTGTTCTTCATCACAACTTTCAGTTCCTCTGCTTGATTGTTTTTAGTGAGTTCATATCAGGATGGTAATCTTGTGATTCTTAATGACTGGTTGTTTTGGCTTCTCTTTCTTTCTTGGAATCTTCATGTTCTTCCTAATGTTTTTCTTTAGCTCTTGGGTCCATGGAGTTTCTTATAGATTCCATGCCTTAAAGATTCCACTTCTTCCTTTCATTATAGAATCATGGATGTGGATGGAAAACCAAGGATACTTTAAGGCTTCTCTTCGAAGAAGACTTCTTCTGAGGTTGAACTGAACATGTATTGTCTTTCATGGATGCTACCATGGATATATACTTCATCATATTCAATGGATCATGGGATTAGCTTCATCCTAATCCTTGCTTCATGTATGAGTGCATATAATCGGCTCCCTCCGTCTAATAGATTCCACACTTTCGTCTGCATCCTTATTGTCTTATATAATCGGCTCCCTCCGTCTAACAGAGTCCATGCTTCCATCTTATTGTCTTCTGCAAAACGTCATAAGTCTTTCTCCAATTTTCTCTTGATTGTTGACTTATTTATGTCTTTGCTTCTTCTAAGTCTCTTCATGATTGATTTTGATTTCGGCTTATCTTGTAATAGCTTCCACATGATTTTTTTGATGTATTCTATCCTTTCATGTGTATTATCTAACTTGTATAATGATAGAAATCCTTATCTTGTTGTTCTTCCACAGATATAGTTCTTCTTTGAACACATTATCTTCCAAGATATAGATATACAAGATATGTACAAGAAATAATAAGAGCATTTTTACATTCAGAAGAAGAAGTCTCTTTCATCCTGCTTAGTCTTCTTTGTAGGTTCCTTTTCTTCGACAACTGATGCTTCATGTTTCTCCTTCCTTTTCTTTAGCTCGGGACAATGACTCTTGTAGTGACCATACTTTCGACAGTTGAAGCATTGTATTTCTGAAATATCTTTCTCTTGATTTTTCTTCCTCCTTGAACCAAACTTCCTTTTGTTCCTGAAATTCTTGAATCTTGTTGTGAAGGCTTGATCATCGTACTTCTTTTGGGGTTTCTCTTTTGCACTGATCCCAGATTATTCTTGAGCATAGCAAATCCAAAATTCTTCAAATGTAGGATACTCCTTTCTTGTGTTCATGCTTATGGCAAATGCATCCCACGTTTTGGGAAGACCATTGAGTACTATGTTTACCAATTCCTTCTCTGAAATGATCTCTTCAATGGCTTGTAGTTGATCTCTTAACTGGGAGATCCTCACAAAGTATGATGTTATGCTATCATCATCATTCATCTTCATGTCACGGAGCTCATTCTTCAGAATCATTATTTGTCTAATGTTTCTGACTGAGAAGAGGTTTGTTAGGGCATCGTACATCTTCTTTGATGAGTCAAGATGGGAGATGTAGGGTATCAAGTGGTCTTCTATAGAGTCCACTATGATATTCATGGCATTGATGTCACCGTCTTTGAACTTCTCCATAACTGCAACATTCTGTGGTTCCTTCTATTTTCCTTCTTCAAACTCTGGTTTCACGATATCCAACACTTTATTCTTGGCAAGGATGAGGTCAATCCTTGTCTTCCATGTGTTGTGGTGGGAAATCCCCCTACGGACTAGCATTTAGGGTTATATTATGCATGCAGATAAGATCGAAAGAATCATACTTTCTACCGTCGTCCCAGACTTAATCCCCATTTATTTTAAGCAAATACATGGTTAAACGAACATACCTTGTTCCGGATGTTCGATGTCGATCCTTATTCACGCTTGATCATTTGCTAGCAGCTATACTCCCAAGACTGAACTGCGTACAAAACAAGCAACAAAATCTACATGCATTTGTTCTACAGATTAATGGATTAGAGATTCAAACATATATTCACTAAACTATGAAGAACTCATATAGTGGGATGGGAAAAGCATCTCTTTATTATTAAATTTAATGAATCAAATTACAATGTCGAGACCACCCACTGCTCCGCGAAGTTGATCCTAGGCTCCTCTTCAAATGTCCTCCAACTTCTTTACTTTGTATCTTTCTTTGCACAAGGATGGCTAAAGGGTTGGGACAATGGAAATGTGCAATTGGGTAGAGTTTCTTTACTCTTATTCTCCTCTTCCAAATAGGACCCCTAACCCTTCTTTTATAGGCTAGAAGAAGCTAGGTATTTGGTCGAACCCTCGGCCATGCATGGCCGAAAGGTTCAGTTAACTCACCCAAAGTTGTGTGTTCTGTCAGCAACTTTCCTTTTTTCGTGCTTCTAAAGGTCCACGCAGGCTATAGTGGGCCAGCTAGCGTGGACACTGTAGATCCATGAGGGTTGTAATGGGTCAGCTAGCATGGAATATTAAAAATGGAGTTTTTAGAAGAGTTGTTCAGTAGTGTTTTGGAAAAGAAGGAATCTGAGATGGCCTGATGCCAAGTAAGCATGTATGGTGAAAATTAGGGTTATAACAGATGCCCCCTAATGTGTGAGGTCATATGAGAATATGATGGCTGAAATACATTACCAATCTTTACTGATGTGTCGAACAAGTGAGCCCAGGAACCAGGAACTGGGAGGCGTCGTCTGCAAAATAACAAATGTCTCACCGAGGCGGGTATACCCATGCTTGAGATAGAATAAACGCATGGCTACCAATCAAATACACTGTAGATTCATGTCATATAACTATATAAAGTGTATCCGCGAACAGTACAAAGCAGAGCTACATCTCGAAATCAAAAAATATATACATGTAGAGTATCCATCTTCGTAGAAGATGATAAGGCCTGATGGCTGGAGATGAGGGCTTCAGAGCTCAAGAAACAACTTCAAAATCTTCAAAACTCGGGTAGGAGTGTAAAATGAGTGTACGACTTCACTACCCAGAGGTATTTGACGGCTCATCGATCATGGAATAGATAATATTGATGATCAGACTGAAGGCTTCATTTATTTCGAACAAAGACTTGATTGGACATTCAGGATGGCCGGGTATGAGGGCAAGAAACAAACTGCAGAGGGGTCGACTCAGTCTTGGTGACAAACTTCCCTTGGACAATAGCACGACAAATGATGAGACTCAGGCAACATGGCATTAACATAAGTTTACGAGGCAGGAGGCAATGCAAACTCTCCATATGTTTGGAAGAATAACCAAACGGAGGACACAACTCTATGTAGCGAGAACAACTTCCTAAGGTCATATTACATCCCAGGGTTTGATGAAAAAATGAACAGATGTGCTTTATCCAAGGGCGACTCATTATGCTGCTAATAAAGAAAATACTTTTCCCTTCCTCTTTTTGGGGTATATTTGATTTTTTTTGTCTTTTTCAATAATTTTGGAAAAATAATAAAAGAATGTTACATTACAAAAGGAGAATCGAGCATCGCAAACATACTAGTTCCAAGCGCATGGAACACAGGGATGTTCAAGTAAAAGAGACATATGCAAGAAAAGGACACTCGAGAAAAATCCTCCAAGGGCCAAAGGTGTCAAGACGCAGAGGTAAAATGCTACAAGGCTGGCGTATAAGGTATGCAAACGTAGTTTAACAAAACACACAATGGTAATGTCCTTCGATGTAAGTTTAACGAGCCCAGAAAAGGTAAGCTCGGTGGTTTTTCATATTTAGAGAGTCTGAAAAAACATAAAAGGAGACTCCATTAGGGTACCTTTTTCGAAGATAGTCTAGTCGGTTCGAAAAAGAGGTAAACTAGCATCGACAAGACGTCTATTCAAAACCATTTTAACGAGTGTGAGAAAAACAAGATCACTCGGTCATTTTTTCATTTTTAAGGAGTCTAAAAAAAACTTAACTATGGACTCCGTCAGGAATGTTCTTCTGGACCAGTTTAACGAGTGTGAAAGAATAAGGTCAGTCGACGATCTTTTCAATTTTAGGGAGTCTGAAAAGAGCTTAACTATGGACCCGTGGGGGTTCCTTTTTCATAAGTTTATTCCCTCAGGCCCGAAAAAGGGGTAAAATTATACCTAAAACTACTTTTCTAGAGAATTGAAGTTCCATAAAGTATACCTTTGTGCGTATAGTTGACCGTCCGAACCGAAAAAGGGGTAAACTACCGTCGGATAGACGTGACTTCAAATTCCAGTTTAACAAGCATGAAAGGCCACAAGATCGCTCGACAATCTTTTCATGTTTAGAGGGTCTGAAAAGGGATTAAAAGAAAACCCGTAGAGGTTACTTTTCTCAGTTAATTTGGACGAGATAAAAAAGCATAAATGCAGTCTTGTCGGATGTTGCTTTTGGATCTCAAAGCGAGCTTGAAAAACAACAAAGTTATCTCATGATCAACACTTTGTGGGTCGATGTCGGGTATCTCCTCGGGGGAGCAGTATGCTCCGATGAAAACATTGTCTATGATGCCAGGGGTTCTGGAGAGATTTATAGGTACCGTTTCAGCGATACTTGCCATATTACCCTCGGCATAAAAAACACAAGTAGCCAAAGGATTGATAGGACAATACCTATCTCTAGTCATAGTCAAAGTGAATTCCCCTGCTTCGATTTTGCTTAACTCTGGGAGGAAGTATGATCTATGATGAAGACCATCCCAGGGTTTGTCCAGACTAGTCATTGCTTCAATTATAGCTTCATCAGAGGGCAAGACTAAGTCTAATGAATCGGTGTCAGCGAGAGAACCCTGAGCCCAAATAGGCTCTAGAAGTGGATTGAACTCTTGTGCAGGAGTTGGATCTGTATTGGCTGAAGTTTGTTGGACTAAAGAGTATGCTACTTTAGCTGAGGACAAGGGCATGGACATGCCCAGGTGCCCTGTCCCATCCATCGTGACCGATGGGGAAGGAAGTATCCACGGATCGTCGAAGTAAGTCGTGCGGAATGACGAAACTTGAAAAATCTCAACCTTATGGTGATTAGATATAAACTTGATATCGCCTTGAGGGGGCGGGTAATCAAAGGTACCCATCAAAGATGGGCACAAACCAACCCCTACATTGACTACACCTGGTTGATGATTATCAATCATCGGGACCGTGGATGCCCCCAATGAAGGGTCAGGTCTGGAGAAAGACTATTGATCGATGGTCACTATCCAACCCTCGTGTGGAAACAACAAGACTCGGAAAACTGTAGAAACCACAGATTTCATGGCATAAGTCCAACTCCTTCCTAACAAGAGGTTATAGTCGAGGGGCGCATCGACTACCTCTACCTCGACACACATGGTCTTCCCTCCTAACTGCATGGGGAAAGAGGGAATGATGCCATGTGGTCGGAATGAACGACCATCAAAAGCAGTGAGGAGAGTAGGTGATGGAGACAAAATGGGTTGGCCAACGACCTTCCAACATGCCAACGACATAATGCATGTCGAGGCTCCCTCATCAACCACCGTGCGGAAGATATTCCGAGTAAAAGTTTTCGTGGGATAATCCACTACTATCTAAAATTCTACGTGGTAAGGCAGACGAGGTTTTAGGTCGGTTGTATCCAGCATGATTGTACCTGGATTACAAGTCTCGATAGATCCTAAAGCAGTTAACAAGGTTGTCCTCTGGGAAGGGAAGCTTTGGAGGACCTCCAAACAAGAAATCGCATAAGGGGTTTGTGATAAATCTTCCACCACAGAATAGTTATGGGAAGCCCTTGCGTTGGGGTTGTGAGAAGATTTTTTAAACCCACCTTTGAGGATGCATGTCATTGTTTCACCCAACGTCTTCTCAATCTGTAGAGGAAGAGATGGGAGTTCGACTTCTTTTCCCTTCTCAGAAGTGCTTGGTTTACTATAGTCATGCGCTCTAGTCGATATAAAAACATCACCCTTCACCATATATACATTCGCGGATGTGGGGTTGTTCGAACACGGAGAGGGTCCTTGCCTGCCCCCTTCCATGCTTGTAGAGGCTTGGGTTAGATTTTTCCCATGTTGAAATGGATTGGTTAATACAACAGGTTGTTGCTGCATCACAAACTTTTGGGCTTCTGCAAGCCGAAGACATAAATGGGTCGGGTGGTCTTCCGCGCATAAGTTGCATGGATACCTCGCCTTTCGTTTCTCAGTGTTGTCCCTGCCAGCATTATCGGTAGGTTTTTTATCCCCCTTACCCTTCTTTCGTTGTTTTTTCTTTCCTTCAGACTGTTGGGTGGCCTTTGGATTATTCGATTGCATTGTGTGTACATCCGACATTTTGGTAGGGGGAGCAACCAAAGCAGTAGTTTGGTTCACCGTTTTGTGTTGTATAGATAATTGTTGCAACTGCTTCGTCAATTGTTCAACGGGCTTTGTTTGTGCTGAACCAACAATACCATTGGCATGTGGTCCCACTCTCTGTCTGGTGTTATCAAGTATTGAGCATGGTGCATCTGAAAAAATCTTGTATAATAAACCGGATTGAGAATAGATTAGCTCAATACTTCGGAAAATACTCCCGACATCGCGACGTCTTTGGACAACTGTGGGACCAAATACTTAAGAAACAACTCGAGGAGGAATGCTAGTGGGACTGGTACCTTAATTAAACTCTTTCGGTGTCTCCATTCTCGAATGTGATTAGATATATGGTCCGGTTTTGTTTGTGAGAAATTGGCTAGAAATTCGGTGCCAGCGTCGTATCTCACAAGTAACTAGAAATGGTTTAGGAAAGCCATCGCCAGTTCACCGAAGGAAGAGTATCTTGAGCGATCGAGCTCAATGTACCATTTCGTGGCACTCCCAATGAGAGTATGTTGAAACAATTGCAACTGTACGGAGTCGTCTTTCAACGAGTTAGATGAGCACCAAAGATGGAAGGTAGTCACATGATCTCCTGGATCTTCGTTAGGCTTAGCTTAGAAATTTTTGGGATGTCCGAAGGCAACTTCGTCGGAATAGAAGGCCAACGCGGATCGTGACAGATAGGGTCATTCAACAACCTTGTCAAGTCTGGCAAATGCAAGGTTGCTAGGAAGGGTAGTTTGGGTTGTTGGTGATAACCTGGGAAAAAAGGGCCTGGAGTTTGACTAGCACCAGGTTTCCAGGAAAAGTTCGACTGCAAGCCTGGGTTCTGGTAAAAACCATGGCCATGGCCAGCGTATGGATTTTACGTGTGAGGAGACATCATCGGTTGATTTCCAAAATAGGACCTAGATGGTTGGGCATGCATTACATTCGAAGGACTTTAGGAAGGATTGCCCCATGTCGGTATCGTGGGGATAGGCATAGTGCTTTGTTCGGGGTTCCATTGATTGTGAAAAGAATTACCCTAGATCAACATTCCTGACGAGGGAACGGATCCCTGCCAAGAATTCCAAGGTTCTGATGCGGAAGAAGTTCCTGGGTGTGCCCCCTGTGCAGCAATAGTACCCTGCATAGGAATAGGTTGTCCGAAACCAGGATTGCCCCCAGTCGGGAAAGTAACGGATGAGAAGGCGTTGTTACCAAATGCATCGAACAAAGAAAACGGTGTCGAACCTACTGGCATATTATGCAAAGGTGGTCCTTGACTCCCCGCTCTAAGTAAACTATGGTGTGCAGGTGGCTCGGCAGATTGCTGATGCGTGCCATCGAGTGAAGGGGACGAAGGAGGTATATGACCTCCCTCGTAAGGGAAAGAATTAAAAGGAGCAGTAGTTCCCCCCATGTGTCCTTGTAGAGGAGCGTTAGAGCTCCCTGCCCTCAGATCTGAAGTTTGTGAAGTGGAGTAGCAAAGTACAGGACTTGTACCTGAACTAGGTATCCCGTATGAGAATGGAGGGCCTGTCACACTTGGTGTGAAAGGGGTTGTGGCCGCAGCCAAAGGCGGGATCAGACCACTGTGCGATGTAGAGGTGGTCGAGACCATGGTGGCTCCGACCGGTGACAGTTGGTTAGGAGGTGGAAACTCTCTTGTGGTGAAAACCGTAGTGGGAATTGAAGAATTCCCAGAAGGAGTAACAACATGTGTTTCCATTGTTGTGTGCGACATTGTCTGGCACTCGTAAGGATGAATTGATAAGATGGTGGGTGTCGAAAGATCAGTGGTGGAGGTTTCAACCAGACCAAAAGCTTTCGCTCCAAGGTCTAAAACGGTCGATTCCTATGAATGTTTGTCAGGCACAATTTTTTGTGACCCGGTCACTTCAAAAGACCCTTGTTGGTCTAGTTTTCACCTTAGTGGTGGTGGGGGTGGCTCCAGTGTAACCGGCGGCAGGCGAAGAATCCTTTGTGACTGGAGGAGCTCGTGATCCTCCACTATGTGATAAGATCAAAGACACTCTAGGGAATTCTAATGGTTCAAAAAAAACACACACTAAAAAAGTCCCTATAAGATAAGACAGGAAAACACTAAATTAATTGGAAGAACAGTTACAACAACCAACACTAGAGAAACTTACCAGTGCAAGTGAAACTCGAACACGGAAGCACCCTCCGAGTATACTCTGCAAAGCATGGCCCGATGTCTATCCTAGGTACCGCGGTATACCCCCGCAGTCACCTGTGTATGTCCCTAAAAAAGATAGGCAACTAGGTTGCCAGCGCGTGAACAGTCACCAGGCGGGTACAGTCGAAAGTCGGGTAGACCACAATGAGCAGGGTATCAAGCCTGAAACCTATCAAGGGTATCGAAAGCAAATGGTCCAGAAGACAACTGAGGACCTCGAATGGATTCGAGACCCACGAAGCCTCGTGGCAAATGCAATCGATGGAATCCAAAAACAAGCTCTCTATATGTGTTCTCCACTACGATTGGTCCAGCTTTGGAGGGGTTATCTCCACTACCTTTTTTCACGTGACCTCATGTTTATCCCTTGTGTTAGAGGGGGGTCCCAGATAACTTTCACGATACTGGACTTTGACACTCCCTAACTCAGAATCCAATGTTTGATTTTAATGGCCTTGAAGAGTTTCCTCTCCAACCTAATCCAAGGCCCTAATC
Source organism: Picea engelmannii (assembly GCA_009831015.1). Classification (NCBI taxonomy): domain Eukaryota; kingdom Viridiplantae; phylum Streptophyta; class Pinopsida; order Pinales; family Pinaceae; genus Picea; species Picea engelmannii. Next base: position 87,050 of record ML837990.1, on the reverse strand, counting down.
CTGAACTAGTTGGTTAACCCTACAAACATAAAAGTCTAATGAATTTTAGATTTAGCATTAAATTTATGGTTTGTCTTATTTCAAAGGGTATGAAAGTGAAACTAGTGATGTTTGAAAGACGAAATTAAAAATGAACAGAAAGTTGAAAACAAAAAACTTCACTTAACGCAAATTTTCAACAACTTTTCAATTTTTTTTAATTTTCTAAGATCTTTTGAACAACAAACTTAAAGAAGGATTTCACTCGACTACGAGTTACTTACGATCTAATTAAACTATCAAGAACTTAAGAAAGCAAAGACTTTTCCCTGGTTACTAATGCAAAACAACACTTTTCAACCAAACAAAGAAATGGAAGATTTTTTTTTTTTATTTGAATGCTCACAAAGAGAAAAGGAAAAATATCAACAAGTCAAAAACCAAGAAAAATTTATGGCCTAATCGCAGATCACAAAGAATCACTTCAAGAAATCACACACTAGCAACTTAAAAAATGACTCTCACACTTGTCTAAAAACCCTAAAAAAAAATTTGATGAAAAACTTTTTAAATGAAAAAAGAAAGCTATGGATGAGATTAAACCTAAGTTACTAAATGCTAGGACAAAGATTTAAAAACCTGAGAGGTATAACTCTTTTCAAGGGAAAAGATGACTGCCTCACCCCCAACAAAAACTATCCTTCACAAGCACACTACTGACAATTCAATAGCAAGCGTGTGCACATGAGTTGTGTAGAGCCAGAGGGCGTGTACACACGTTCTGGCCTTATACAGGCCGCGTGTATCTCTAAAATTCTGAAACAAATAAAAACAGACAATCTAAACTAGGAAGAGACCGCTAATACTGAGAACCAAGATCTCTTGAAGGCTTAGACACTTTCTTTAACGAAAAAAAGAAAACAATGTAAGGAAAAAATTCATAAAATAAACCAATGTGAGATTAACCCTAAGCTATAGACTAGAAACAACCAAGATGAGAAAGAGTTCCAGAAAACCCCTGAGAATGACTGATTCTGACAGGGAAGAGGATGACTGCCTCAAAAATTTTCTGGAATCATACAAGTTATTGTTACTTCTTTAGCTAGTGTGTGCACGCAGGCTGTAAGAAAGTAGGGTGTGGGTACATGCGTGCAGACCTGATGCAGGCCGCGTGTACCTCTGTGGGTCTTGAAAAAACACAGTCAAGCAAAGAACAGAGATGACTAGTATGGAAGACTAGAATCTCTGTTAACTCAGACTTTATAGAAACTTAAAAAAACAGGAAATAAAACCAGTCTTTTAAAACTACCCCAAAATATTCCCAGGAACCCTAGAGACTTCCCCAGTATGGTCGCCAATTCTGTTGTGGTGGGAAATCCCCCTACGGACTAGCATTCAGGATTATATTATGCATGCATATAAGACCAAAATAATCCTACTTTCTACCATCGTCCCAGACTTAATCCCCACTTCTTTTAAGCAAATACATGGTTAAACAAACATACCTTGTTCCGGATGTTCGATGCCGATCCTTCTTTACACTTGATTGCTTGCTAGTAGCTATCCTCCCAAGACTGAACTATGTACAAAACAAGCAACAAACTCTACATGCATTTGTTCTACAGATTAATGGGTTAGAGATTCAAACATTTATTCACTAAACTATGAAGAAATCATATAGTGGGACGGGAAAATAATCTCTTTATTATTAACTTTAATGAATCAACTTACAATGTCGAGACTGGCCACTGCTCTGCAAACCTGATCCTGGGCTCCTCTTCAAATGTCCTCCAACTTCTTTTCTTTGTATCTCTCTTTGCACAAGGATGGATAAAGGGTTGGGATAATGGGAATGTGCAATTGGGTAGAGTTTCTTTACTTGTATTCTCCTCTTCCAAATAGGACCCCTAACCCTTCTTTTATAGGCTAGAAGAAGCTAGGTATTTGGGCGAACCCTCGGCCATGCATGGACAGAAGGTTCAATTAACTCACCCAAAGTTGTGTGTTCCATCAACAACTTTCCTTTTTTCATGGTTCTAAAGGTCCACGCGGGTTGTAGTGGGCCAGCTAGCATGGACACTGTAGATCCACATAGACTATAGTGGGTCAACTAGCGTGGACTTTTAAAAATGGACTTTTTATAAGAGTTGTTCAGTGGTGTTTTGGAAAAGAAGGAATCTGAGATGGATTGATGTGAGGTAAGAATGTATGGTGCAAATTAGGGTTATAACACCATGCTATGAAGTTAGAAGCTCCATCCAACTTGTTTTCTAACTTCATAGAGTAAGTCATAGTTGCTTTGACTTGGTCAACCCTAGATTTGACCAAAAACTCAAACTTGACGTCTTGGCTTGCTGAGAATACCAGGAGATGCACTAGGATAGGGCGCACTAATCTATCTAGAAATTAGGTCAATCCCTTCACTTAAGGTGCCTCAACGAGAGGATTAGTGTTTCTGCAACTGCACCTACTAATAACCCTAGCAGTAGTGTTTTGGTGTCTCCTCCTACTAGAAACCCTAGCAACAGTTCTTCAACGAGCTTAATATCCTTCTGGCTATGTTTCCTTGCAGTGGTTAGACTGAATGAAGGAGGTGTGGGCCCATAACCTGTTAGAATATAATGGATGTGCTCATTTTACCATTGACAATATCGTTATTGTCACCCAACCATAGGCCGAAGCCACCCTCCGAGCACCTTAACCTTGACAGAGAATCACTCCAGAAGAAAACTCTAGGCTAGATAGCCAAACAAAGGGTAGTGCACCTTTCCCCGAGGATAGCGCACCAACAAGAGCTGATCAGATAGTCCAAACCCTAACCAAGAGATAGTCCAAGCCAAACGCGATCTACTAGCTACAACAGCTGCAATGGAAACTCTCCTCAAACCTGCACACAAAATTGGGCACTGCAGTGCGCACACGTGTTGCTCTGCAATTCTGAGACTGCCTACCAGAATGAATACTGGCCTCCTGTATTTATAGTAATTATGGCTAACTGCCTGGGCCGACTTCTCATTATGGGTATCTGTCTGTTCAGTATATATTATTTCTTCTGGCCAACTTCTTCTCTTGGAGGCTAATAACCTAATACAGGTTATCTTCTTGAGCCGACATGTCTTCTAGAGTTATTAGCCAACTCATTAGGGTTTTTTCTTTCTTCTCGGAGTATTCTATTCTCGTCAGGTTTACACATGGAGGTAAATACCTCCTGTAGCTACCATAATATCAACATGACGATGGAAAAACGAGTTTGACTTCAACATATATGGTCATGATGGCACACTTATGGGAAAGAAGCCCATACTCTAGATAGTGCACCCATGTTACCCGACCATTTGATCGAGGACGTTGCACCTAGTTTGGCTTGGACAACATACAAAGATGATGTACACCCTCCTTCACCATGCAGACCATCCTTCACACCTTGGATACTGGGCTCTTTTGATGATGACATCATGATAGGGTTTGATGAATATGTTGGGGTTATCCTGTCACATGGACACAACATTATGGGTTAGTCAAATCACTTTAGGAGAGAGAATGCTAATTCGAAGAATGTTTTCACCACAAGGAGAGTTTTAGACTAGTGTCATTTTTAGGGCTAATGGAGTCAAGCATGAAACACTTGAAGAAAGACTTATATAATTAAGAAGAAGGAGGTTCAAACCCTAAGGTGCAAAGCCTCTTGGGCCTTAGGTCTCGAACCTTCAAGAAAATGATTTCTAGGGTTCAAATCCTCTTGGGCCCTAGGTGATGTTTTCCCTCTTCTAGATGACCTAGGTCAAGGATCAAATGACTAAAATCAAAACTTTAAGGTGCAAAGCCTCTTGGGCCTCAATATTTTGAATATTAAAAAGAGACTAGGTCTCTTAATGCCTTCACCAATCTTGGACAAACAAAAGTGTTAAAGGAGAGAAAGACTTATGTTTCCTTCCTATGGTTTTACTAGGACAAAGTAACATGCAACAAGATAGCAATTAACAATTATACCATGGGAAAAAACATAAAATTAAAGAAAATCACTTACTTATCCAAGTCACTATGCCAAGAGAAACCCTAGTTGCAACAATATATCATCCAAGAAAGAAAAGCATCCACAAAGAAATAAATCCTCCTCCAAGAGTAGTGCACTAGATGCAAGAAACAAAAGAGAAGAGAGCGAAATTTTCTAGAGCTCCTCCTCACTTGTTTGAGGCGAGAAGTGATGATGATAAAATGAAATGAGCACTCCCTCTATTTATATGAGGTAAACAAGTGTTATTGTCCACAAAATTTTATAATTTCAAGTTACAACTGGGGCCAACCCCTCCAAATAACCTCTACAACAATAATAAATGAAAATATAAATCATAAAACCACACGTATGTGTTGGATCATGTTGGCATTGATGCCAATGGTTTGATTGATGTCATTGATTGATGTCAAGTGATTGATTGATTGATTGATGTCTTGATGTAATATGTATTGACCTTGATGAGAATGGATAGATGAATCAATGAGTTGTCATTGATATGATGCATAGGTGAAGATGGATCAATGAGTTGTCATTAATACATGATGAATATGGATCGATGTGTTTTCCTTGATATATGATGCATAGTTGGATTTATGTAAAGGTCTTATCATGGTTGATAAGGTGCACAAATGGATGAACTCCAAAGTGGTCCCCTTATGGTGAAGGTCCTCATGGGAAGACGTTTTACAGTTGAGTTATCCTTGAAGTATGATTGGAAGACCCATGCTTGAGTGTGGAATAATGAGATGAAGATCAGTGAAGTTGTTGGTGAAACTATCCTAGATGGATAGTGTTTGTCATGCCATTTCCTGTGGTATGTGGAATGTCACATAACTCCTCATGGTTTGAGAGTTATGGCCTTACGAAGTTGGAGGACCCTCACATGTTGTCTTGAAGCCCCAAAAGGTCAAAGAAGTCAAAGAACTTGCAAAGAAGAAATTATTATTTAAATGATAAAGTAAAGTGACAAAGTCAAGGTGGATTATTTAAATAATAAAGAGAAGTGACAAAATCAAGAAAGATTATTTAAATGATAAAGTAAGGTGAAAAAATCAAGAAATAATATTTAAATGATAAAGTATTGGAGAACTTTCTATTTATGGAAAGTGGTTAACCCTAAAATATGGAAAATAGGTTAAGTGACCTAGAAATGGGTTGAGTGACCTAGAAGATGAAGATTATAAATAAGAGGCAAAGGTCTCTTGTCAAATGTACTTTTTAGGTGAATATCTCTTAAGAATGATTGAAGATCTATTATGAGAGAGAGTGTGTGAGGAGGATCTCATAGACGCATCAAAGTTTCGTCAATGTATGAGATCTTGAAGACAAAAGTCTCAGAGATTCAGAAACCCTAATTTCTAAGGTATATGTGGGATTTAATGGGCCATGGCGCATACACACGCGGGGTGTATGAGGACAGGGCGTGTACAATAGATAAAATCATGGAGATTTGTGTTTGAGCTGATGACTGGTTGTTGAAGACTGGAGTAGGTTCCAGATCTGCACTTTATGGGCTCATATCTGCCACAGAGATTTTGGTATGGTGATATTATTGACTTGATGGATATTCTTGTTTGTTTGGTGAATGCTTAAGGCATTCTTGGTATGGCTATGATATGATTTGAGTTGGTTAATGGAGTGAGGAACACTCTTATGATTCAATATTGACATGATGGTTATAGTATATTGGTTGTTTACACATGTTTGAGTAGCATTTATATTGTATGATTAAGAAGCATGAATAAGCTATTGGAGAGATTTGATGTGTTGTGACTAGCTGGTGGTTAGTTTGGACAGTGAAAGACATAAGAGAATGTGATTGCAAGGAGTAGAATATCTGAGCATGTGAAGCAAAGAAAAACCCTAGTTACTCAGAAGTATACGCATGTTGCATTATATATTGGCCGCATACATATGTGGGTTGTAGTGAGCCAGGGAACATACACACGCGGGCTACACTACTGACAGGTCATGTACCTGTGACAGATTGATATCTGTGGAGGATTGTTGTCTCAACTCAGTTGTTGTTGAGGATGTAAGTTGAGTCTTGCATATAGATCTGGTGCTCTTGTAGAGTTGTACTCTATTCAGTTGTTGCTAATAAACCCCAAGGATTGTAGTCCGTAATAAAAATAAAAATTGTACATACATCTTATTTTCTTTGAGTTCCTTGTGGTGATGACTTGTGGTGATGACTTGTTGATGATATACTACTGATATATATTGTTGATATGTGTTCACATCTAACTGTTTATAAATGAAAACAATGAGTAATGAATAAATGTTGAATGCTAACTAATGAGTTTTGTGTAAGAGGGAAGTTTTGGGAAAAAGATCCCCACACTCATTAACCCCTCCACCCCCCCCCCTCTAAGTGTGGTAGGTGTGTCCAAGAATTGATATCAAAGCAGGCCTTCACTATAAGCCTTAACAAGATTGGAGGAGATCCATGGAAACACAAATGGATGATGAAGTTCCAATCCTTGATGAGGAAAAATATTCTACTTGGAGAATAGAGATGAGAGTACATTTGATGGAAATGGGAATAGCTATTTGGAAGGCGGTCATTGGTGGATCAATTTCCTTGAAGAACAAGTCAAAGTTTGCATCTCAAAGGGAAGGAAATAAGAATGATGCATTGGCTCTCAAGACCATTCTTAGTGGACTCTCAAGCCCTATCAAAGAGAGCATGGGACAATGCACTTCCGCCAAGGATCTATGGCTAAATCTAGAGGATATATATCAAAGCAAAAAGGAAGACCTTGAAGACAACTCCATCAAGAAGAATGAAGGTAAAGAATCTCCAAAAACTCTTGATTGCATTATTTCTAAATGTGATGTTGGCAAAATGGAAGATCTTGAAGACATTCCAAATGAAGGCAAAGAATCATGTGATGATGTTGGCAAAGAGGAAGATCTTGAAGACATTTCAAATGAAGGTAAAGAATCTCCACAAAACCTTGATTACAATAATTCAAAATGTGATGATGTTGAATTTTTCTCTACTAGTGAAGAAGATCTAAAAGTAGTTTGGATAAAATCAGTTGAGTGTTATCCCATGGAAGAAGTAGAAGAAAAACTATTGGAGCTTAAAGATAAAATTGGAATAAGTCTATATGAATATAGAAATGACCACTACTATATAGACTATAGTTATCTTTTGGATAACACTAAGAATTTTCTTAAAAAGAGTCAAAGGCACATCTTGAAGTTGAGGGAAATGCTCAAGGGACAAAAACAGAGTAATAAGACTCAATTTGAAGAAAAGGAAGAAGAGATCACAAGACTAAGGAATGAAAAGGATGATAAGAAGGTAGATGATGAGATTAGCAAAAGTCTTGAAACCATTGTCCATATCAAGATCCAAATTGAAGAAGCCAAAAGGGTAGAGGAATTATTGAAGAATGAAACAAATGAAAATGAAGAGTCATGTCATAAGTTAGAAGCTGAAGTTGTTGATCTTAGAAAGAAAGTAGAGAAGTCAAATAAATTCTTGAATAGCTCACAAATCTTGAGAGATATCTTGGAAAGTCAAAGATCACCAAATGATAAATCAGGTCTTGGATACAAGATAAAGCTACACATGTTGAACCAAGCACCTCAAAGAAGCATGAGGTAAGTCCCTCAACGAAGCATGAGGTAAGTCCCTCAAAGGATGAAGAAAATTTTGCAAATAAACCATCTACACAAGGCAAAGAAAATTTCAAAAGAACAAAGCAAGGAAGACTTCAAGAAGCTATCCTTGGGACACCAAAGCAAAGGTATGAAAGTATTTTTCACGGGCATTTTTATTCATGTAATGAATATGGTCACAAATCTTTTGAATGTAGAGTTTATGAAAGGAGATATAATGGAATATTTTATAACACCATAAGGTGTTGGAGACGTGATCAAGTAGGACACATTGTTGTTCATTGTAACATCATGAGATGCTACAGCTGTAGTGGATTTGTCCACAAATCCCAGGAGTGTTGGAACACAAGAAGAAAGTCCATGATGAGGACTTCATATAGCATGACTAGAAGAAGGAATGAAGGAAGGGAGACATATTTACAAAAATGGAAACTTGGATCTCAAGTTCAGAGAAGCAAGGACACCTACAAATGTGGGTGAAGAAGACTGAACAACCATAACAGAATGAAAACCTAAAAGGAAGCTCAAGTGTGTCATCCACTAAGGTATACGCGGGCGACATTGGTATGCATCACGTACATACGCAGGCTGACCTTGAATAGGTCGCGTACATACGTGAGCTGTTGTGCAGTAGGCCGCGTATATGTGGTTAAAAGCCTTGGGAAAAAGGCAATGCACATGGGTTGCAGCTTGATGTGATGGTATAACACTTTGTTGCAGGTTATGACACTGTTTTCTGCAGGTTTTAATGATTCTATATTGGATTATGTAATGTGATGATAAAAATAATGAAAGGCCATATTGGATGCATGGGACTAACCCATGATTATGGATTGAGGCATTTTTTGTTAAAGAACAATGTTGGTTATAACAATGAAGTTATGGCACCTTGGTTATGTGATATATCAGGATGATGCTAGCTAGAGATGTCATTGATCTATTGAAGCATACTACTAGTACATGTATTGATGGATCCTTAGTATTTTCTATAGTAAATGGAGGATTGAGGCTGATATGTTGGGGTACATGGCTGATGCGTATTTGAGTTTCATTGATATATCCTATGATGTATTATTGAAATCTTACTTGTTGGATATCTTGGTGCATGCATTTGACATATGAATGGGCTACATATTGGGACATGTAGTTGGTGAGTTGATGAGGTGATCATGTTATACATCATTGATGAGTCATGGCTTGATCTATAGTTGATGCATGATTGGTACATTGGTAGAGACACCTACTAGCAGTTTGATTGACACATATTTTATGGAGGATTTGGCATACATGTATGGGGATTCATCATGTTGTGGTATTGGTGCATGGTTGATGTACTTTCTTGGTATAGGTGGTGATACATGTTGATATGAATGTTTGGTACACTCATAGATGGCATATGCTTGATGATAGTACACCATTGGTATTAATTGATTAGCACAACAATTGGTATTTGTTTGAGATACATGGTTATGACACTTGGAGGCATATTGATAGATGCACATGGTTGGCATATTCGGAGATGCACATGTTGGAATATGGTTTATACATTCCATTGATGAGATCTTATGACACATTGTATGGTATTGATGGACATGGTTGTTGTACATGGGTGTTGTGCATGATGGGCACACAATTGGTACATGATGTACTTGGTTGATGTTCTACTCATGATTCTCTATTTTATTTTTGACATATATTTTTCATGATGGTTGGTATGACATGAGTTTGATGCATAAACAGGTCCAAGGATCATCATATGGTAGCATATTTTTCATCTTACAGAGAAGATAGGGGGATACATACCCATAGGGGGATTCATTCTTCTTCCCATGATTCTAGGAGGAGAAAAGAGTCCTATACTTGAAGAAAGAGCACAAAGGTATAGTTCCAGGGGGAGCAATGGTCACAAGGGGAGTATGAGCAATGTATCTTCAGTGTTGCATCAGAGTGATATCCCTTGTCCAAAATGGAAGAGATTATTCAGAGGAAGATCAAAGGAATTTATACAGGGGGATCAACCCCAAGGAGATTTCAAGCAAGGGGAGCATCCCCAAGAGGATAATGGCCCTTTGCCATTGATGTCAAAGGGGGAGAGATGGTCACATTGATGTGATTGATGTTTAGTAATGGGGAGAGATAGGCATATTGATATGATTGATGACTATTGATATAGAGCATGCCTTGTATACATGTTGACATCAATGATTGGTATTGACATCAATGTTGGTATTTCCATCAATGCCAAAGGGGGAGATTGTTGGATCATGTTGTCATTGATGCCAATGGTTTGATTGATTGATTGATGTCTTGATGTAATATGTATTGACCTTGATGAGAATGCTTAGATGAATCAATGAGTTGTCATTGATATGATGCATAGGTGAAGATGTATCAATAAGTTGTCATTAATACATGATGAAGATGGATCGATGTGGTTTCATTGATATATGATGCATAGTTGGATTGATGTAATGGTATTATCATGGTTGATAAGGTGCACAAATGGATGAACTCCAAAGTGGCCCCCTTATGGTGAAAGCCCTCATGGGAAGACACTTTACAGTTGATTTATCCTTGAAGTGTGATTGGAGGACCCATGCTTGAGTGTGGAATAATGAGATGAAGATCAGTGAAGCTGTTGGTGAAACTATCCTAGATGGATATTGCTTTTCATGCCATTTCCAGTGGTATGTGGAATGTCACATAACTCCTCATGGTTGGAGAGTTACGAGCTTATGAAGTTGGAGGACCCTCATATGTTTTCTTGAAGCCCCAAAAGGTCAAAGAAGTCAAAGAGCTTGCAAAGAAGAAATTATTATTTAAATGATAAAGTGAAGTGACAAAGTCAAGGTGGATTATTTAAATAATAAAGAGAAGTGACAAAATCAAGAAATATTATTTAAATGATAAAGTAAGGTGACAAAATCAAGAAGGAATATTTAAATGATAAATTATTGGAGAAATTTCTATTTATGGAAAGTGTCAACCCTCAAATATGGAAAGTAGGTTAAGCGACCTAGAAATGTGTTAAGTGACCTAGAAGATGAAGAGTATAAATAAGAGGCGAGGGTCTCTTGTGAAATGTACTTTTTGGGTGAAGATATCTTAAGCATGATTGAATATCTACTTTGAGAGAGAGAGCATGAGGAGGATCTCATGGACGCATCGGAGCTTCAGAAACCCTAGTTTTTGAGGTATACGCGGGTTATAATGGACCAGGGCGCGTACAGTAGACAAAATCATGGAGATTTATGTTTGAGTTGATGAATGGTTGTTGAAGATTGGAGCAGGTTCTAGATCTGCACTCTATGGGCTCAGATCTTCCACAAATATTGTGGTATGGTGATATTATTGACTTGATGGATATTCTTGTTTGTTTGGTGAATTCTTAAGGAATTGTTGGTATGGTTGTTATGATATGATTTGAGTTGGTTAATGGAGTGAGCAACACTCTTATGATTCAGTATTGACATGATGGTTATAGTATACTGGTTGTTTACACATGTTTGAGTAGCATTTATATTGTATGATTGAGAAGCATGCATAAGCTATTGGAGAGCTTGGTTGTGTTGTGACTGGATGGTGGTCAGTTTGGACAGTGAAAGACAGAAGAGAATGTGATTGCAGGGAGCAGAATATTTGAGCATGTGAAGCAAAGCAAAACCCTAGTTGCTCAGAAGTATACACATATTTCATTATAGATTGGTTGCGTACATACGCGGGCTGTAGTGAGCCAGGGCGTGTACACATGTGGGCTACACTACTGGCAGGTTGCATACCTGTGATAGATTGATATCTGTGGAGGATTGTTGCCTCAACTCAATTGGTGTTGAGGATGTAAGTTGAGTATTTCATATAGAGCTGGTGCTCTTGTAGAGTTGCACTCTATTCAATTGTTGTTGATAAACCCCAAGGATTGTAGTTCGTAATAAAAAGAAAAATGGTACATACATATTGTGTTCTTTGAGTTCCTTGTGGTGATTACTTGTTGATGATATACTGTTGATATATATTGTTGATATGTGTTCACATATAACTAGTTATAAATGACAACAATGAGTAATGAATAAATGTTGAATGCCAACTATTGAGTTTTGTGTAAGAGGGAAGTTTTGGTAAAAAGATCCCCACACTCATTCACCCCTCTCTCTAAGTGTGTTAAGTGTTTCCAACAATATGGTGATGTCAAGCCTCTTAGGGGTGAAGGAGGGCCTCCCAAGGCCATGTGTCATCATCCAAAGTGCAAGAAAGGTTGAATAATTTCTATGCCATCTCAAATCATCATGTTGTGTCCATGTGATAGGAAAACCCCAACATATTCACCAAACCCTATCATGATGTCACCATCAAAAGAGCCTAGCGTATGTAACACACCCGACCCCTAAATACCCTTTTAGGGATGGGGCATCAAATTTTTGTTCTTCCTAACTATTTCAAATTTTAATTCTAGGATCTTCATGGGTTACTGTTCATCACGAGATTTCAAACGGTCACCATCGCACTAAAATCTGAGATCTGGTCTACAAGTTATGGCCTCCTGAATTTACCCAGGCATTGTTAGTTCGAGTCTTCATATTTCGGCGTTGAACACTCCTTTTTCCTAATCCCTGAAGTCCTGAAATCTCACCACGTGGCCTTATCCATTCGGTGATCGACATTCGGTGGTTTACGTTGAACATCCCCTTTTTGACGTTCGACAGTCGACAATTGAAAATATGCGTCCTACACTTTCGACGTTTCAATGATCAGTGATCTTCATTGAACATCCTTGTACTATACTGCACCCAAATATTCCAAACTCTCAAAGTTATCTAGACTCCCAGAGTCCAGGACACATCACCAACCACGTTGGCCAGGCAGGCACGAACCAAAAGCTGACACGCGGCAAGGGCCAGGGGTGACATGCGTCCTCATTAGGGGGTTACACATGTCATGCTCCAATAGGCACAAGGGATTTGTGAATCGACCATATCTGGGTGACACATGGCATGCGTAATGTGGGTCCACGTCACCTTGTATGACGTCAAGATGCCACATCATCTTGGACTAATAGTTGCCCAGCCCTTTGATCTCACGGTCCATAAGATTCCACATAGATCCATAGATATACAACTCGTGTTACTTCGTGACTCCGAAATTCGGAGCTTTCCAACTCCTCACGTCGTGAATTCCCCAAAGAGCCAAGTCTCCAAACTCTCTAATCTAGCACCAAGTGTCCTCATCCTACCAACGGTTGAGATTCATTTTGGCGTTCACGACTTCAGAGGTTTTCACACTCCGTAGATTCTTGGTCAGGTTCCTCTGGAGTACTAAGTCTTCAGACTATAGGATCACTTGCCATGTACCCTCTCATCCAACGTCTCTAATTCAATGGACAACCTTGGACATGGGACAAGTATGGGCCACGTGTCACTCCATGACGTGTTCCTGGTCGGTTTGGTAATTGAGGGTGGTTTCTTAGATCAACAGTTGAGAAGGATCCCGAAGGATCCAAAGATCGATGGTCCAAGTCACTTAGGAAGTTCGACATTTGTGGGTTCGACGTAAATATTCTGGCTTCCTCTCTAGACCATGCTTGATCTATCGCCACATGTAGCGAGCATTCACAGCCAGGATTTACTCCAGCCTGCAAAGCTTCAGGGAAACTCGTGCATCCCTATACCTCTGAATACCCGAAATTTCGGATATTTTTTTATCTATGGACACGTGTCCCTCCACTTTCACAGTCCCGATTAACTTCGTGACTCTGAAATTCAGGAGTTTCGATGCTAGACTACTCCCATCCTCCTAAAGTAGAACTTCATTGAAGCACTTAACGCTTCCCCTCCTAAGTCCTATCTAACAACTGAGAGAGATCCACACTGGATCCCTAGATCTATGACCCTCATCAATTTGCGACTTCAGCCCTCAATTGTTTTCGAATATTGTGGAGTCATAAGTGTCGAAGTCCCGAATCCAAAAGAGCTAGCTCCTTTCGGACAAGCGCAGTGTTCCCGGATCCTAGTCACATGGGTCCTTTGGGAAATTTTGTGGGCTAAGCGCTAATCTTTTTAGCAACACATGGGTTAAGGACATGGGCATGATCCCTCGGTTAAATGGGTGGATAGTCTGAAGGAAAACTCCCTTCTCCCATAGAGATGAAATTGACATTCCTGCTAAGGTGAATTCAAAGGATCGACATGACTTAGACGTTTTATTTACTCCTACCCTTGTTGGGTATGTGTTATATTCTTTGCACAAGTAGTAGTGTTTGAGCATCTGTGTCGGGCACGCAGAGGGGTTAGAGGTGGAGCCCCCCGTGTGGGGGTTTGGGGGCAGCGCCCCCGAATTTTTTTTTTCAGGACGACATATTTCCGGGACCACTTGATATTAGGTGGTTTTTCGGCACATGGTTTTTTGTCGATGGTTTTCTATTTCCGGTTAAGGAATTAGGGTTTTGGACTAATCTAGGTCATTGGTTTAGGGTTTTGGATGTCGTTGGCTCCTATATGTATATTGTATTGTAAACAATGTATAAATATAATATATGTTGGTTTTCCCGGTTTGGGTTTCCAAGTGAAAAATCTCTGTGTAATGTTTGTATTTTCCATTGTATCTTTTCTGTTCTTTTCTGAATATCAGTTTGCAGTAGATATTGTACAAGGTTAGAATTTACATTTGGTATCAGAGCTTTATTGGCTTCAGGGGGACGCCTTTTTCGTTAAGGGTTTGGCTCGAGACTGTGATAAGCCTTGTTACAGTGGGAGATCTGCGGTATTGTTTTTCAGGTGAAAATAAATGGCAAACAATTCGAAGATGGAGATCGAGAAGTTTAATGGGAAAAGATTTGAGCTGTGGAAGCTCAAGATGGAATATCTCTTGGTGGATAGAGATCAATGGATCATAGTAGATCCAGGTACTGCACCTACAGGAACTTCTGCAGATGACTGGAAAAGGACGGATCGGAAGGCAAAGAGCACAATTCGACTATGTCTCTCCGATTCAGTATTACTGAATGTGTCAGAGGAAGCTACATCCAAGTATTTATGGGAAAAGTTGGGGAAGTTGTATCAGTCTAAGTCCCTGGTAAATAAACTATTCCTGAGAAAGAAGCTGTATAACTTGAGGATGAGAGATGGAGACTCGGTGGAAGAGCATTTGAACGCCTTCAATACTATGGTAAATCAGTTAGTATCTGTTGATATTAAAATTTCAAATGAAGATAAATGTATCAGTTTGTTGTGTTATTTACCAGACTCGTGGGATAGTCTGGTTGTGGCCATAGGTAGTAATACAACTTCTTTGAATTTTGAAGAAATGGTCTCGTCCTTGTTTTCGGAGGAGATGAGACGAAAGAATATGGAAGGACATAGCACAGATGCATTATTTGCAAGAGGGCATTCCCAGGAAAGAAATAAATCTAATTTCTCAAGTGGGAGATCTAAGTCTAAGGGTAGATCTAAATCTCCTGGAAAGTTTGG
>ML837990.1:42766-57328 GCA_009831015.1 Picea engelmannii | reverse complement strand
ACTTTTCGAATATAACACCTGTGACTGGAGTGACCTCTAGTAACCCTGTTTACCCCTCTTTGGCCCTGGCTATAGTCTAACGGGGTGGTTTAGACCATTAAGCCTCCTCTTCTGGAGCTCCTATTTGGAAAGGGACATTACACGTTGTTAGACGTAAAGCAAGATGAGTCATTGCTTCTGACCTCGCTGTTAGACGTAAAGCAAGACGCTGTGTGTATTCCTTGCTTCTGACCTTGCTGTTAGACGTAAAGCAAGATGAGTCATTGATTCTAACCTTGTTGTTAGACGTAAAGCAAGACGTTGTGTGTATTCATTGCTTCTGACCTCGCTCTTAGACGTAAAGCAAGATGAGTCATTGCTTCTGACCTCACTGTTAGACGTAATGCAAGATGTTGTGTGTATTCCTTGCTTCTGACCTAGTTGTTAGACGTAAAGCAAGATGATTCCTTGCTTCTGACCTCGTTGTTAGACGTAAATAAAGATGATGATGTGTTCCTTTCTTTTGATCTAGTTGTTAGACGTAAAGCAAGATGATTCCTTGCTTATGACCTCGTTGTTAGACATAAAGCAAGATGATGATGTGTTCCTTGCTTCTGACCTAGTTGTTAGATGTAAAGAAAGATGATTCCTTGCTTCTAACCCAGTTGTTAGACGTAAAGCAAGATAATGTATACCTTGGTTCTGACCTAGTTGTTAGACATAAAGCAAGATGTGACTAACACTAAGCTACCAGCTTAACAGCTGTGACATTGAGCCAGTGTAGTACTGTGATGTGCCAGCCTAGTTTTGTGATGAGGTATCATTTTTACTGATACATATTGATGCAAGTGATGATGGCATTCTTTTGAGAATGACGATGCTGCCGATGAAGAAAACTTTCAATGACTCATAAATATGCCAGCCAATGTTCCAAGATGATATTGACAATACTGTCCTCCTGATGCCACTAATGATGCAGACCTCTCTCGCCTGATGTTGTTGAAGAATACCCTTCTTGTTAAGGGGGAGTGTTGAAATAATGTAACTGTAAAGAGTATTCTTATTATTATTGATATATTATTTATAGGATTAATCCCCATTGTGGATTAATCATGTCGGTAATTGTATTAGGGCCAAATCCCCTTTTGCGGATTGGTCAATGGACAATTATAATAGGCAGAATAAGAAGTTGGCCCCAACAGTTAATAAGAAGACCCATAAATATAATAAATGTGGGTTTACCCACCCAGATTAAGAAGTCGACCCTGCCAGTGAAGAGACACTTCACACATGTCAGAAATTGTATAAATAAAGGAGGCTAGCGCCTCATTTGAACACAACTCACTTGCTCAGTTTGAGAGACAAGTTCTGATTTGTTACCGACAAAGGAGAGAGGGAGAAGAGTGGCACATCTTTTGGAGAGGACTTTCTGTATTGGTTTGAGTTATCTCTTGACATTGTATTGG
The DNA here is from genome assembly GCA_009831015.1 of Picea engelmannii. Classification (NCBI taxonomy): domain Eukaryota; kingdom Viridiplantae; phylum Streptophyta; class Pinopsida; order Pinales; family Pinaceae; genus Picea; species Picea engelmannii. The sequence goes on along the minus strand of ML837990.1, from coordinate 55,883 downwards.
CAATTTATGATAAGGAAGTTTTTGCTGGGTTTTCTTCCCCTAGAGGGTTTCCAAGGATAAATGTTGTGTCTCTTGTGAATGTGTATTTCTCAGTGATCTTGTTCTTATGTTGCTCTTATCTATTGAAATGCAAAGAACTATAATAATGGCATAAAACATTAACAAACAATGAAATAAAAAACCCAAGTAGAGGGATATGTCTTGGAGGAAACAATGAAAGAATAGAACCTTTCAAGAGTAAGTGTGATAGTGGTACATGTTGGGCTTACTTCATGCAGACTTATGGTGTCATTAAATCCATTTTTGATCGACAGAAAGGAAAGATCATTACTCAAAAATCCATTACTCATTACTGAAAAGTATAATTACCAACTCCTGTGCAAATCTAGCAGCAAAATGCTCAAGGATAATTTCAGCAGTAAATACCCATGACAGAAAATATATAAATGTAGTCCCTGTACCAATTTAACAACAACATATTGAATACAAATAGCATACTAAATATCCATTAATAGGAATACAAAATTATTCATATGGGAATTTAGACAAATACATGGTGAACCACTTATCTGATATAAATAGCCACCGACTACATGTAGACCTCTGAATTTCCTCCCAACCTTAGACTCTGCTGCCAATAAATTTAGAGCAGGTCATCCCCGAGATGGGCTTAAAATCCACTTGGGAAAAAAGGGATTCTTATCCCAGGATGAGTCTGCTAACAAGAATAATGTTCAAATTTAAGTGCCAACTCCAGCCAACTACAAACCCTTATTCCACACATGCATGTCCAACCCTAGGAAGTGTGTCCCTTCTCTGCTCAACATTTCTTCAGCTTCCCCAATTCCCTTCCAGGGCTTCAACAATAGGCCAGAAAAGAAGTCTCTGAGCCCTGTAGCTACAATTGGCACTTCAAGAAAATAATTCCCACCAATTCTCTCACCTGGAGAGAATGCTTATAGTCTCGAAAACCCGCCTCTTCGACAACTCTTCTCTTTCTTAGAGAGAAGGATCACAAGCCCGACAACCTGCCTCTTCGACAATGCTTCTCCCGCCTAGAGAGAAGGCTTATAGGCCTGACAAACCGCTTCTTCAACTACCCACAGTCATGACAACCCACCTCTTTAGTTCAACCTGCAAGAAACTCTCATTACAAGAAGCTTTTGGCTCTCTAGTACGATGATGGATAGAAACATACACAAATGATAGATGGAAGTAGGATACGTATGGTGACGACATCCCATGATCCTCTTCCCTCTCATGAGAATGAATCAATAACCCTTTTCCTCTTGGGAAGAATGATGATCTATATGGGAAATTGCACTAAGCTTTCCCAATATATTTGCATGTTCATGAGATAAAAGTTGTCACCGCATAAATCTCTCTTGCACGCACTTGGTGGTTCGTTCCCTTTCTTTTGGAAACTTAAAATAACATAATGTATATGTATCCATAAATTAGGATTTTTTAGAAAATGTTATTAAAATGTTCTCTTGGCTTAAGCCCCCATAAGCTTATCCCTTTTCTTATACTCTTAGCCCCCTTTCCTCTATAGTGGATTTTATGCCCCTTACTCTCTTTTTTCTGGTCGGTTTGCAGTAGTGGTGTGATTTTATTAATATCCAATTGTGATTACATAATACATAGGATAGGTCTACATGCCTTTTAGCATCTGGCTCACCAACCTATTTATTACACATACACTCTGGCCTCAAAGTATCATGGCTCACCAACTTATATGCTCAATTACAACTAGGGTCAACTTGGGGTATTACATTCCCCTTCCCCTTATTTATGCATTATCCTCAGTGCACTATATACAATGTATATTTCAAAAATTCTTCAAAAATATACATGTTTTTGCTACTGAAGCTTGTTATCTTTCTGTTCTTGTCTTCATTTTTCAGCTAGAATTATTTTTCCTCTTTTCCATAGAGCCGCTTTAGTAAGAATTCAACTCAGTAGAACATTCTTGCACTACCTCTTCCTTGTTTCACTCGCCCTTCCAGGATTAGGAATCCCTTCACTGCTACACAGTCCTTCAACGATCCATCTTTCCCAAGATTTCACAGACAAGGAGACCGCCAACTTATTAATAGACCCCCACTAAGGTTCTGCAATTATAGGGCTCTAGTGTCCCCAAATGTAGCTCCTCTTCCCAACCATTCCAGCTATAATAAATATTATCTCATCTGCAGTACATACATACATTCATCAAGAGTCAATATTATACAATTTCATTTAGAAATTCAAATTTATTCTCTAAGGAAAAATCAACTTTTCCCACAATATGAAATTTCATGTCATATTTTCTTGGTTGTTGCAACATCATGCATCGGTCTTCATTAGGGATTCTAGCAGTGTCATATTTGGAACTACTTCCTTGCATTAATTATGTCTTTCATTCAGCCAAAAACATGGTCAGTATATCATGCACACCATACTTTTATTGCATTATTTGTAATAACTCTCAAAGTGATTTTAGAATTGTCCACACCTAACAATTCCATCACAACTATAAAACTATTAATTTACATGAACTTATCATTCTATGCATATATGTTATCAACAATCAAACTTTCCTTATCACAATTAATTTTATTACTTTCTTCCCTAAACAAAAAATTCCATGTAGTCCATCCTTATGTGACTACTTCAAGCTACAACTCTCTTGTTGCAATACCTAACAATTTATGAATGTTAACAACCTTAAGAATTAGTCATGATCTCAACATATCAACGGCTAGCATTCAACCATTTGTACAAAATATATGGTATACATGCATTTCTGAAATGAATTCCATGATGTCTTCAAGGATGCATACTCTATGTTAGCATACATGAGTGCAAGATTACCATCTATACACTATGCATGCATGAAATTCTCCATGCATATCTATTCAATGCATTATTGCATTGATTTCAGAAGGCCTTGTTCTAAATCATGCATTCCACCACGATAATTAGATGGTATGGCCAACGCATCAACACATACTCCATACACTTCCCATTTCTTGCTCAACCATTTGGATACCTTCCTTTTCAACCTGGATACTACACCAAGAAGGTAAATCCACAATGCTCTTTAGTGTTAACAAAAAGGTTGCAATCCAAATAATAATTATAATAGAAAGTTCCCTGGACATGCGTGTGGCACTATAGCCTTTCCAAATCCAATCATGTTATGGGTTCATACATGACTAGATTAGTTGACATTCACTTCTATAAGAGGACCATACCCCTTTCTTTGTTTTGTTATTAAGCCATAACCAAGAAATCATGACTTATTACTGTGTCATGTGAATACATATAAAAACTAATAACTTCTACAATTATCCCTGGCCCTTGGCCTCAACCAGACCATATGGAAAACATTATTTTTAATGCGTTCAAATTATAAAAATATCTTATAAAATAAATTATGGATGACGAAAATTTTATCTAATTCCCTTCAACAAAATTGCAGTAATTAATCTTCTTCATTGTCCTCATATGGTTGGATATCAATGGTAACTTCCTCAACAATACTTTCAATTATCATAACTTATTTACTCCACATATAACATTAGACTATTTTGAGTCTACAACAATTTATATGCATTCTCAAACATTTCAACATGCATTGATACATATCTACATGTACTAAGAAATGCACCCTTAACATGCTCATAATACACACGCATTCAAGCCTCATGTGCTATGTATGGTTTTCCAATAGTCCATAACATAATTGTTTCTACAACATTTGCAGCCATCTCTTTCATTGTGTATCATTTTCTTTATTGTTCTGGATTGTCCTCAAATCTCATTGTAATAATTGCACATGGTTACCTTCTGTCCTTAGCACTTTTCCAACCAATTACACTTGGATACTCAACATTTTCAACCACATACTATGCTGGTATTAATTTTCAACATTAATCTAATACTTGGATTCCCTCTGATCCGATCACATACATGACCAAATTACATCACCAACCATGCTCTCTTAATTTTCCTTGGGTCCTCAACATTCATTTACTTATTGGACCAAATTGATTTTCATTTTTCCCACTCTGAACACTCCAACGCTTATGTTTTCTTGAACCATTTACCTCTATTACCTAGACCCACTTGGTATTGGATAACACATACAAGTATTCTTGCGTATATTACCTCTTCTCCTTCTGGATTTGTAGAGATCACTTTTAGAGTAATCAAGATTACCTTTATTGGACATCATGAACTCCAATGGTTCTTCCAACCTTTTGGAGTAATACCAATGGGTTCATTTCACTCGAGATGGTTCCCTCATGTACCATCTCTCTTTCTTACTAAGTTAAACTTAGAACCACTTTCTTCTTCAGGACCCCTTATTGATTTTCCCTCCAGGAAAATCACCTCCGTGCCCAACTTACTTTGGAATGTATTCAACTCTTCTGAACTAAACTCAACATTCTCCCTAGCATCAACAATGTTAGATTGTTGAGAGGGGGGGTGAATTAGTAATACAGATTTCCTTTTAACCAAATTATGCAAGTGTTATTTATCTTTATGATCAATATAACATTATCATCATATAAGTGCAGAGTAAATAAACCATGAACAAATGAACAATCCTACACATACATAGTACACCAATATTTTTACGTGGAAACCCAATGCGAGAGAAAACCATGGAATGATTTTTCTTATATGTCTTTAATAATTACATTCATTGGAAGCACCAACTTCCTTTTTTCTCTAGTTACAACTGGAAGGAGGCTCCAACCCCCTATATTTTTAGGCTACAACTTGAGGGAAGCTACAACTCCCCAATTATTTGGCTACAACCCCCTATGTTCTCTGGATACAACCGAAAGATGGCTACAACCACCTATCGTTGCCCTGTCCTGCCGCCCTAAAATATAAGTGTCAAATGAGGAAACCACTGCCACATTATCACTATGAGATATACCATTGTAAACATGTACCAACCTATACCACTGACCTATAACCAACCTGTACCACTACCCTGTAATCACTTTGTACATGTACTGAGTCTCTACCAACAAAAAAAAACAAATACGTCACCTATCTGTTATGTTGCACGCGTATGTACGTGCCCTATCTATACTGCAATAAGTGTATGTACGCGGCCTATCTGTACTGCAACCTGCGTATGCCTTTTGAAAACTAGGGTTTTCTCTCTCTGAAAACTTTGACCCTCTTAAGCCTTTGTCACATCAACCTGCAACCTATCACTGTGTCTAAACTATAACTATGCCCTGTGCATACATCCTCATACATATCTTTTAACCAAATTCATTTATATCTCTCTAGTAATGTGCCATACAAGTATGTGTAATCATGAAAAATTATAATAACCCTCACATGAACTGGACATCAAACCCTTTCTGATATACAACCTCTCAATACATCAACCACTTCACAAATACAAGCTCTCAACCATGTAACACAAAAACCCTTAACCATATGCCAAGAAATACAAGATGTGCCTCAACACTATCAAGATGTATCAATAATAAATATTTATTATACCAGCACTTTATTTCTGTAGATCCGACTTATACAAAAAGTCCCATGCAACCACTAATATCTCTAGGGAAAATCCTCAAACCCCCATAACCATTTCTCATGTAGACAAAAAATTCAATTACTCATAGAAATAAGACGTACCTTTTGAACCAGTAGATAGATCTAATGTACCTAATCACTGTAGACCTTCCTGGGAGCTTGCTTTCAGACTCTAAAGACTTGAAATCTTCATATTCTGAATTTTATAGGGATTTAACCTCATGTATGTGCCCTATTATATTTTTATCCCATGTACATACACGCTCTGCTCCACTAAAACCCGCGTACACCTAAAAAACTACGGTTTTTTCAGTATTTTCTGTAATTCTAAAACTTTCGCCATCAACTCTTCATGCTATCTCAGACTTGTGCAACTTCAGATGTATCAATGAGTCCCTGCAATAAACCTTACATAATAATAGATATTCAATGTGATCAATAGGTTCTAATAGGAAAGCTTTTATCTCTTATTTATACTTCCATGTAGCTTCCTCAAGGGGTTACCTTCTAACCAACTTAACCCAATTTCCTTCTTTTAGGGATAACCCACTTCTAACCACTTGTCCACTTCTAATCGACTTTGCTACAAATAGTAAATTCTCCACTTCTAGTTGCAACTCATCTATTTTTAATTTTTTTCTTATTTGCAGCAACTTAACCCATGATTAACTCCTAGTTTCAGTCACTTGACTAGTCAACTTCTTCTAGGAGATTCTAGAATAATTTTGACTTCTTTGACTTCTAGATAACTCATGAGGGTTCTCCAACTTTACAAGGCCATAACTCTCTAACCGTGAGGAGTTATGTGGCATTCCACATATCACCAGAAATGGAATGACATGTATTATCCATCTATAATAGTCTTACTTGCAAATATATTAAACTTCATACAATTATACATCAATAAAACCGAAGTCCCTTAACCATACTATTGGGGCTACCATAATTTGTTATTGGACTTGATTCAAGGGTTGACATCAATGACAACCAACCCAATTAATCAAAAATCTTTCCCTTTTGCATTGATGGAAACACTCTAATGCAATGCTAAATTCATATCACTTATGCTCCCCCTGTGACCATTGTGCCCCCTAGAAGCATGCTTCATGCCTCTGTGCTCTCTCTCCAAGCATATAACTCTTTGTCCTGCATCTGATGAAATTCTCCCCCTTTGGCATCAATGGAAAAGGTAACTTCATGTCCTGAGCTTCTCCCCCTGACTAAACTATCATCGGGGTTTTTTCCCCTGACTGAACTCTATCTGAACCTGCTCCCCCAACCTGAAATGTCCTCTATATGGTGCTTCCTCGTGTAAATATAATACATATAAGATAAGCATTCAAAATCATTCATTTTGGATTAGAAATTACTCCGAGTATTTGGTGAAGATACTCAAAGGACTCCCTTGGAAGTGGTTTTGTAAATATATCTACAACCTATTCCTTTGTTCCCACATATTCAACTCTGATGTTTTTCTCTGCAACCTATTCCTGTAGAAAGTGATACTTGATTGGAATGTGCTTCATCTTGGAGTGCATCACTGGATTCTTTGAGATATTGATAGCTCTTGTATTATCACAATATACAAGAATAGGATCATCATACTCAACCTGTATATGCTCAACTTGTATATCTGTCAAATTTTGTTTCATCCATGGAACCTGTGTACAATATAATGTTGCTGCAATATACTTTGATTCAGATGTAGACAATGATATTGATGATTGTTTCTTGATTAACCAAGATACCAAACACTCACCCAAGTATAATGTCGCTCCACTAGTGCTTCGTCGGTCATCAATTAAACCTTCCCAATATGCATCTGTGTAGGCAATAAGTGATATATCATTTCCTTTTGGATACCATAATCCAAACTCTTTGTGCCCTTGAGATATCTGAAATCCTTTTCACTTCTAGAACATGTGATTCTTTTGGTGTCGCTTGAAATCATGCCACCTGTCCAACTGCATGCATTACATCTGATATGGATGTTGTCACATAAAGTAAGTTTACAATCATTGACCTATACTGCCTCTGATCTGTAGAATTTGAATCATCATATTTTCTCAACTTGCAACTAGTTTGCATAGGAGTGTTAACTGGTTTGCAATATTCCATTCTTAACATATTTAGCATTTCTCTGATACACTTAGTTTGAGAAATAAAAATTTATTGGTTTCTTTGACATATCTGAAGATCTAGAAAGAAGGATAGTTCTCCAAGTAATGACATTTCAAATTCATTCTGCATATCCTTTGCAAATGTTTGGCTTAAACTGTCATTATCATTTCCAAAAATAATATCATCAACATAAACTTCAATTAATAATATACTATCTTGAGTTACCTTGATGTAGAGGTTGTTGTCTGCATTTCCTTTTCTGAACCCTACTTCCTGTAGATATTTATCAAGTCTAGAGTACCATGCTCTGGGATCCTTTTTTAGACCATAAAAGGACTTATTCAACCTACACACATAATCTTTGTTCTCTGACAACTGAAATCCTTATGGTTTCTCAATGTAGACTTCTTCTTCAAGTTCCCCATTTAGAAAGGTTGATTTCACATCCATCTGATACACTTTAATATTCTTGGAGCATGCATAAGCTAAGATCAATATGATTTCTTCCATTATCGAAACTGGGGAAAACATCTCTTCAAAGTCTATCCCTTCAACATATGTGTATCCTTTACATACCAATATACCTTTGTTCATGGTAACATGTCCATCTTCATTCAATTTATTTATGAAGACCCACTTTGTGCCAATCACATTCTTGTACCTTGATCTTGGAACCAATTCCCAAGTGTCATTCTTCTCTATTTGAATAAATTCTTCATTCATGGCCTTTTTCCAAAATTCATCCTTGTTGGCTTCTTCAAAACTGTTTGGTTCAATCAAAGATAAGAGTGCTAGGTATAGTTGTTCTGGTGAACAATTTTTTCTTCTAGTCTCAATTCCTGCATCTTTGTTCCCAACAATCTAATCTAAAGGATGATTTTTTTGCACTCGTTTGTTAGGTGTATTTGGAGGTACTTGCTAAACTTGTTATTCTACTTCTATCGAATCTTCTTCATCTTCCCCTTCTGCAACTTCTTAAACCTTTCCTTCTTCTTTGTAAACATATTCCATTGATTCCTTTTCTTCTTCCTTTAATTTTCGTCCACTTGTTTCATCAACTGTCACATTGATGTTTTCCATCACTTTGTTGAGCCTTAAATTGTAACACTTGTATGCTTTCCTGTACTTGAGTAACAAACAAGTACACATTTGTCCACACGAGAGTCAAACTTTCCCATTCTATCATATTCTCTTTTGATGTAGCATTTTCTTCCGAACACTCTGAAGTGCTTCACATTTGATGGTCTTCCTTTCCATAGCTCGTAGGGAGTTTTTTCACTGTTATTCCTGAGCATTACTATGATTTGAATGTGAACTGTTGTATGCATTGCATGTGTCCAGAAAACATCTGTCAACTTGGAATCCATTAACATTGTTCGAGCCATTTACTATACTGTCCTATTCTTTCTTTCAATGACCCCATTCTATTGAGGTTTCCTAGCAACGAAGAATTGTCTTTTTATTTCATGTTTTCTGTAGAAATCCATAAATTCCTTTGAAGTAAACTCTCCTCCATTATCAGATATCAAACATTTGATTTTTGAATCCATTTCATTTTCAACCATTTCCTTGTATACCTTGAAGTTTTCAAATGCTTCTGACTTATTCCTGAGAAAACTAACTACAGACATTCTTGTATAATCATCAACCAATAACATAAAGTATTTCTCACCTTTAAACCCTTTGTTCTAGTTGGTTCAACTAGATTAGTATGCACAATTTCTAGTGGTCTTGTCATTGAGTATTCATTTTATTTGAACATGGTCTTTCTTTGCTTTCCTCTTTGACAATGCTTTCATAATGTGTTGGTTGGTTTCGTGATCTGGGGAATTTCTCTGACTGCTTCCTTTTTTCCAACTTTGACGAGGTTATCGAAGTTTATGTGACCCATCCTTTTGCACCATAGCCAAAATTCATCTTCCTTTCCTAGATAACACTTTTCATTTCCAATTTCACTTAATACATATATTTTTATTGAAGTTCTTGCAATTGTTGCAATCAATTTTCCTGATCCTTCTTTTCTTATCTCGCACTTCTGTGAATCAAATGTAAGTTTATGACCTTGGTCACACATTTGAATTACACTTAGAATATTATGTTTCACATATTCCACTAGTAGAACATTTTTTTCCTTGATATTCTTGTTTCCAATTCTGACTATGCCCTTTCCAATGATTCTAGCTGAGTCATCATTTCCAAAGGAGACTGATCCATCTCTTTCATTTCTTAATGTAAGAAACATGTCTTCATAACCTGTCATGTGCTTTGAAAAACCATTGTCAATATACCATCCATGTTTCTTTTGTTTATCTTGTAGAGCGAGTGTGCATTCTTCATTATTAAATTGATCCTGCTTTCTTATCCATATTCTCTGTTGAGGTTCCTATCTGTGACTATTGTTATTCTGTTATGATTCTCTAGGAGGGGTTGTCATTCTAAAATATTTGGCCATGTGTCCAAATTTGTTGCACTTGTAGCATTCCACTTCAGTGCTCAATGATTCAAACTTGTTGTATCTCATTCTCTATGTTTCATTAGGTCTTCTTGGATGACAATTTTGTGCATGAATTTCAAAGTTGTTTATGTTCCTACTATTAGCTCTACAATTTACAGCTTTATGTCCAAAACTATTACATGTGTAACATAAACCAAAAAATATAGTTTGATACCTAGGAGTTGATTATATTATGAAATGAGTTACTCTTTTGAAACATTCTTCATCCTGAGGCCTTCTTGTTTCTGACTGTCGCTAATTTTGGAATCTAACTCTTCTAGGTGGAGTGTCCCTGTGGTCTTCCTTGTAAAACTTCTTGTCTCCTCTAACTTTCTTTGCATATCTTCTTGGTTTTATTTATTTATCTATGGTTTTGGAGCTTGAGTCTCTTTCTATCTAATTCTTTCCTAGCTCAGACTTTGCATGATGTGGCCTTTAACTGTTGATAATATTATCCAAAACCTTTGTGTTGTTCTACATGTTCTTATGTTGAAGGTATTTTCTCAATGTAACAACCTTTGCTTCCAAATTTCCAATGACCCTATCTTTTCTTCCAGTTGTTATTTGAGTGTTTCTTCGATTCTTTTGTCTTCTTCTATTTGAATCTTTAATTCAATGATCATATGATCTAGTTCTTCATGTTAGAATATAGAATATTGTGTTCTCGTTTTACCATTGAGGATACCGTCGTCACCCAACCATAGGCCGAAGCCACCCTTCGAGCACCTTGACCTTGAGTGAGAATTACTCCGGAAGCAAACCCTAGGCTAGATAGCCAAACAAGGTGTAGCGCATCTTCCTCCAAGGATAGCGCACCAACAATAGTTGATCAGATAGTCCAAACCCTAGCCAAGAGATAGTCCAAGCCAATACTGAAAACTAGTTGTTGTTGAAGTTGCACCTGCATCCCTCCTCCACATGTGCGCACCAAACTGGGAACTGCAGTGCGCACCAGCTGCTCTCTGCAATTCTGAGATATGTCAAAATGAGAACTGGCTCCCTGTATTTATATTGGTTCTACCATATTTGTTGGGGCAGACTTCTCCTTCTGGATATGTGTCTGTTCAGTATATTATTATTATTTCTAGCCGACTTCTTCTCTTGGAGGCTAATAACCTAATATAAATTATCTTCCTGAGCCGATAAGACTTCTAGGGTTATTAGCCAACTCATTAGGGTTTTCTCTTGCTTTCCGGAGTCTTCTATTCTCATCAGGTTCACACGTGGAATTAAATACCTCCCCCAGCTACCATAATATTAACACTCCCTCCTAGCTAAAGAGGTATTACAGGTAATGGTCTTGAGCACAAAAACATACCATTTACCCGGTAGCATCAATATAGACGTCTAGACTATTTCATGAATAGATCATGAGCATCACCATCACCATCAGTTGCATCATCTCTCGAAACCATACTTCATCTGATTAATTATACATGATTTTGGATCATTCACTCACACCATAGAGTGATACAAGAGCCACTCTTATAATCTAGAGGAGTAAATGCTCTGAACCAATTTCCGTCTGGAAAATATTTGTTCATCATTCGTCTGGATGGTGATTATTTCCAATAAAATGTTGATAGTCTTCAAGGCAGTTAGAACACAAATAGAACACAATTGTGTCTATCCATAGTAGTACATAACTACAATCCAGTGGTTCACTACCACACCAAGTAACACACAAGTACTTGATCAACAACGTATAGTCACAAACAATGGAACATATCCACCATGGTAGTATTCATCTACTGTCATACAGTCTTCATAACAAACATCTCATAGCAACCTGCATAGAAACAATGTTATGATATAAACTAAATCATCTAGGCCAATCTTTCACTCACATCTGTGAGCTCTGAAAGAATATATGCCTTACGAAGAGTGGAACATATCCACCACAGTAGTCTATATCTATTGTCTTCATAACAAACATCTGATAACAACCTGCACAGAAACAATGTTATGATATAAATTGAATTATCTGGGCCAATATTTCACTCACATCTGTGAGATATGAAAGAATATCTGCCCTCAGAGTAGAACAATGAGATATCTGGACTATTCTTCTCAAACAAGGAAGAATATCTGTCATGTCTTATGAACCTGGACCATTCCCCACCCTGGGCCATTCTTCCTACACTAATCAAAGTGCACCTTGGAGAGAATGTATAACCCTAAGGAATGCTGAGTCTGGACCATTCCCCACCCTAGGCCATTCCTCCTACACTAATCAAGGTGCACCCTGGAGAGAATGTATAAACCCTAAGGAATGTCTATCCCTGATTGTTGAGCCTGGACCATTCCCCACCCTGGGAAATTCCTCCTACACTAATCAAAGTGCACCCTAGAGAGAATGTATAAACCCTAAGGAATGACTATCTAGATCATTTCCTCTGTTAACCACAAGAGGAAAAGACTGTCCTGTATCAACCTCCAAAACAGACCATTCCTCATGTTAACCACAATGAGAAATCATTGTCCGGCAAGGCGGGCCAGTCTTCTTGAGTAACCCTCAAGAAGAGAGACTACCCTAGACCACTCCCCATGTTAACCACAATGGGAAGTTGTTGTCTATGATACATCAGCAATCAAACTACTTCCCGTGTTAACCACAATGGAAAGTGAATGTCCGTTAGAAATCTCAATCCACTTTCCAAATAGGAAAGCATCTATCCAAGACGGACTATTTTTCAATATTGAAAATGAATGTCTTCAATAATGTTTTCAGTGCTCCCTCCTAACTTGGAGAGTCATTTCTTCCTTTTTCAATAAGAAGGAAGTTGTTTTCACGAGCTCTAGATTGAGTACGCAAACTCTTTCATCTTGGATAGAAGCTTTACCAAAATGTCTGCTTATCTGCTCATGTAATCATTTTCTCCTTTCTAGACTTCATCATGGATAATGTAATGCTTGATTTCAAATGTACTTTAGTCTGGAACACTG
>ML837990.1:9038-26781 GCA_009831015.1 Picea engelmannii | reverse complement strand
CCCCCCCCGTAGAATGAATGAATATCCCCCTTCATAATCCTTCTCCACCTCACTTATTCCTCCTTCACCGCCCCGCACATTTACTCCCACCTAACTATTTATTACCCTTATCCCCTTCGTAAAGGCCTTATCCCAATATTAATTGCCTTATCCCTTATTAATTGCCTTATCCCTTATTTATTTGCCTTATCCCTTATTTAAATGTTTCCCCTTTTACATATTGGTTACATTATCCCCCTATGGGATACGTAACCCCATTTAACATTATCTTTTATTTTTAACCATTAATTTAATACTTAATTAATTAATGACTCACTTAATAATTAATCATTCATTAACCCTCATGTACACTATTTAATAATATCCAATTAGAAATATTATTTTATGATATAAATACAATTTAGATAATCTTTAGGATTATTATTAAATTAACCATCTTAATAATTAAGGGTCATTACAGTTACCAATTCCCATTTCTTCTCTGGAATTGGTAATGGTTGTAGCAAACCCGCTAGGTGCCTATGCTCATCCTTTGCTCTCTGACATTCCATACATATGACAATGTAATCAACAACATCTTTCTTCATTCTTAGCCAAAAGAATTGGCTTCTTACTGCTGAAATTATTTTCTAGTAACCAGGATGTTCAGCATATGGAACATTATGCATTTCTTTTAATACCAATTTCCTAAATTCTCCAAAACTAGGAACATAAATTATATTCTTATGCATAATTAATCCATCTTCTTTCATCTCATAATCTTTAATTTTATGTTGTACATTTTCTTGCTGTAATATTTCTTTTACCTTTAGGTAATGTTGATCTATGACAATAGCATCTAAAATGTTTCTCTTTAAATCTGATTGATGCATACTAACAACTATAACATGCATGAGATGTATTCTTATACAAAGTGCATCGACAACTTTATTTTATTTTCCTTTGATATGCTTGATGTCAAAGTCGTATTCACTCAAAAATTCCAACCATATTGTCTTCCTGGCATTCAAAGTTGGATGTTCAAAAATATACTTCAGACCACTATGGTTTGTTCTTAATTCAAATCTATTTCCCATGATATAATGCCTCCACATCTTCAATGCATGAACAATGGCATCAAGTTCCAAGTCATGTTTGACATAGTTCCTCTCATGTTCTTTAAGATTTCTGGACTCATAACCAATGACATGTCCATTTTGAGTGAGGAATCCACCAAGTCCTTCCTTGCATGCATCTGTACATACCACAAAACTTTCATTTCGGTCAAAAATCTTTAAAAGAGGAGCACTAGTAAGTAATTATTTCAACAAATTAAAGCTCTCTTGACACTTAGATGTCCATTCAAATTTAATTCCCTTCTTTTGAAAAGAAGTGATGGGATGAGAAATCTTAGAGAACCTTGCTATAAATCTTATGTAGTGATTGGCTAGCCCCATAAAAGATCCGACTTCTGAAACATTCTTGGGTGTTGGCCATCCTCTAATGACTTCAATCTTCTCTGGATATACTACTATACATTTTTCTGAAATAATGTGTCCCAAGTAATGGATCTGTTCTTGGTAAAAAGAACACTTACTAAGATTGGCATACAAATGATGTTCTCTCAACACTTGCAATACCAGTGTTAGGTGATGTTCATGCTCTTCCTCTGACTTAGAATAAACAAGTATGACGTCCATGAATACTATGACAAACTTATCCAAGTAATTTCCGAATATGCCATTCATTAAGCACATAAAGATAACTCGTGCATTGGACATTCCAAATGGCACCACTAAAAATTCATAATGTCCATACCTGGTTCTAAAGGTTTTATTATTGATGTCGTCTTCCTTGATTCTTATTTGATGGTATCCCGATCTCAAGTATATCTTTGGAAATATCCTTTCCCCTCTTAGCTAATCAAAGAGGTCATCAATTCTGGGTAGAGGGTACTTTTTCTTTACGGTGGACTTATTCAACTGTCAAAAGTCAATACACAACCTTAAAGTTCCATATTTCTTTTTTACAAAGAGTATTGGTGCTCCCCAAGGTGAAACACTTGGACGTATGTACCTTTTCTTCAACAATTCTTCCAACTTCATTTGTAATTCTTTTAGTTCTGGTGTACTCATTATTTAAGGTGTTTTTAATATCGGGGCAACTCCTGGCTCTAAATCGCTAGATAAATCTATCTCCCTCTTTGGTGGAAACCCTAGTATTTCTTGAAATACATCTTCAAATTTTTGTAGTACCGAGAAATATTCAAGGCTTGACCCCTTTGTATTTTTTGGCTCCTCCACATGGGCCACATATAATTGACATCCTTTTTTGAAACATCTCTTTAGTTGTAAGGCTGAAATATCCCTTGTAGAGATGGGTTAGGTCAGGCTACGCCACTTTATGTAATGTACCCAGCCACCCCAAGATGGCCACACTACTTCAAGCCCACTCTCAGACTTATTTCGACTCCTGATATAACTTTTAATTAATAAGGATGCATGAAATATTCACATGCATTGATCGAGATTCATGCTACAACATAAAAGAAATGAACCATATGTCGCATACAACAATAACCAGCAAACATGCATACTATGGATACAAAATTCATAGATAATTAAATACACAATGGAAATAAAGATACACAGGTAAACAAAACCATAACAAAGAGCACTTATCTTCCGTCAAACAAATCACCAACTGGCTACAGACCAAGGACGTTCCAGCCAACCATAGACATTGTTGTTCCAAGTCTCAACAACAATGTCACCCATGAACCAGGCCTATGAATCCACAAGGATGATTCCAGAGTGTCACTCGTCTTCCCAAACCAGTTAGCACTCAAGCTTTCACAGGCTTCTCATTACCCACAACAATCCAAAGTACACTAGATCTCTTCTACCTAGCCTGCACAACCTAAGAGAATGCACCCCCTTCTCTGCCATGCAGTCCATCAGGATGTCCATCTCCTTCCATGGCTCAAGTGTAGCAGGTATAGAATATCCATGACGAGACTCTCAGGAATCGCAACTATGAGAAAAAAATGAGCACATAACAAATCATCTTAGACATGCAGGTCTTAATTCATGGCTGGAATACACCAGCAGTCTCTACAACCAACAATACCATGGATGCTCTTCAACAATTCATTTTCCTTTCCCAAGCCAAGACACAAATGAGGAAATACATGTGGGTGAAAGAATGAATGGATTGAAATCCCAATGAAAGGTATGAACAACGAGAAATTGAGTGAGTGAGTGAAAAATAGAAGAAGAAGCAACCGATAGAAGAATAAGAAAGCAAATGGTCACTGAAATTTCGTCTGCAAATGGTTACAGGAATACAACATCTCCAAACACCTATTAATTCACCTACAACACCAAGAAAACATTTCCCAAGAGGCAAAAACTATACAACTGGTAAAAAAATTAACATGCGCTAAACCACTAAAGGAAGCGCGCACACAGTGCGGGGGCCAAAGAAGCCCATAAAGAGCACAATGCGCCACATGCGCGCCTATGTACGAGAAAAGTCACGCACACCTGTGAATGGTGCATTTATTCTTCTTGTTGGCCCCCCACCCACTTTTGGACCAACTCCCAACTTGATTTGATCCTCAAATCCAAGTGGGGGGCTGGTCAAAGACCTAAGGGTGCCCTAAAGGACCCCTTGTCCACACTAAAGACTGGTTTGATATTACCTCAAAGAGAAGCTATAAAAGGATGCCATGGGTGCACTTAGAATTCAATAATCTCATTGTATTGTTATGATGCCTCTATTCTCCTACAAGAAACCTCTTTTCTTCTTGGAGCATACTAGCAACATCTCATTAGGTTATTTGCCTCACCTCTTGAGGGAATAAACTTGGATTTCTTCACCATTTGTTTTCTAGTTTACCATTTGTAAGAAGAGCTCTCACATAGGGGAATCAAGAGCCCTCCCAAGGAGGAATAGGGGATCTGCAATTCCCCCTTTCTCTATGATGTTTTCCCACTAATATACTTCTCCATTGGTGGAATGATTATTGGTCATTTGTTTGATTAGTTTTGGTTCTAATTCCCTCATGCATTTTAGTTTCATTTCTTTAGTTGTTGTTAGATTAGTTGTTTGTTTATTTCATGTGATTGAATTGTTTGATTCATACACTAACCCATGTCCTGTCTAGCAAACCCAACTAGACTTGCAAGTGCCCCTCTTTTGCTCATTCAAGTGACGAAAGGGACACAATAGATTGGTGACCATACTGGGGATAAGGTATCAATTTCCTCCCTATTTAGGTTGTTTGCGCACTTCTTTTTTATACATTTTCCTTGCAGGGGTCATAACTGACCTATCCTTTCCTGCAAAGAGCTGAGTTTGGAGCTGGAAGAGGAGAATTTCACTTAAAATCCCCCCCCATGCGTATCAGAACGTGCACGGTTATTTCAGCCCACAGACGTGCATTCAGAGTATTGTGCGCCCACATAATTTTTGTTCTCTATGCACAGTGCACCCAAAGGTTTTATGTTCACTGCACATTATGCACCCACTGCACCTATGTCTGAACTGTAACTCACGCATCTATCCAAAGTCTTGAAATTGTAAGAGTTTTTTGTTATTTTTGAAGGTCCCTAGCCTTCAAAATATTGCTTTTATGCAATTTGTAAAAGCACTACACTTATATTCCCTCTCCACATGAAGGGTTATTCAAAACATAGGCTCTTAGGGGGTTAAAAAGAATTATATTTCTCCTCATTTTCTTTGATTCACCACATAGATAGCTTGTTTTGATTGTAAAATTTAAGTTGAGATCATTTACTATCACATATATAAACACTTGCATTGAGACCAGAAATCGAACTTTAATCATTAAGTATGCTCTTCTCTCACACCATAACGCGATCTTGAGAACCAGAAACGTGATTAAGGAGACATTTCATCTCTCTTAAAATCTTTAGGAGAAGACAAAGCCCTCCTAGGGCTCCTCTTAGTTTCTTTTCAAAACATCTTAAATTTGTAAGGGCCCATACATGCCCACATGCTTGCAATCTACGATAGTTGTTCAAAATATTTCTTAGATTAAATCACATTAGGGATTTTAAAGGATTGGTAAGGACCCACATGTCCACATGCTAGTTCTTTAGGGACTTTAAAATTCCGCAAGGTTGTACCAATGAAATATAGTAAGATAGGTAATCAAGATTTGTAAGGACCACAGGAAGTCCACATGTTGCAAGGTGACACCTAAATTATTAAAAATTGTGCACATTTGCTCACTTTCTCACACACAAAGTCACTACTCACTCACATAATTTCATCTCGAATCATGGAGGTTGAAATAAGTTTCCTCCAAAGAGATTTTGAAACGTCCCACTATTTCTTGAATAAATTATCCGCACCCACTTAAATCAAACGAGATTGGTTCACACCCCCAATATCTCAAACAACCACATCTAAATTTTTTCTAAAACCTCACTAAGTTTTCCTCCACAGGAAGTGCCAAAAGAAATCTTTTAGTCTAGGTAGGATCTCGGGGGTAGGCATCCAAATAAACCCCCGTTATATGGTTCTCACATCTTCAAACATTAGAAGTTGACAAATAAAGAACTTTAAAATCCTCCAAGTCAAGTGTTCCTAACACCATAAGGCAAGGAGATACCCATGAAGGGTTGAAGGCCGAGGTCCGGTTGTTTTTTGTGTCGCCCCTTAAGGCACCCACCTATTGGAAGGGATCCAGCCCGTGACCCATTTCTGAGGCCAAAAATCTAAATGTCACACTTTGACCGAGGTACCTAGTGGCCAAATTTTAGGACATCTACCCAGGTGGAAATTGTGGGCTGCAATTGCACCTTGATCAGATTTTGTGTGGCTATTGGGAAATATCACCAGCTCTTTCGGGATATGCACCCTCTACCCCTCATTATAAATGATTATTTCACCCTTCACTAGTTCTTCTTTCGGTGACTTCAGACCTCACTGTTGAGTGCTATTGGAAGGTCCAGTGCTATTTGAGAGGAAGGACGTTACGTCTCTATAGGAAATGAGAATTTTTTTTCTTTGTTCTTCCACGAGGACAAAATCCACCTACCCACATGTATGCTTCTTGTCAATTTTATTTATGTATGATGCTCTTGTGATTACATATGATTGTGAGATATATTGTGAAGGTCCAAAATATACAAGTCTCTTGTTCATTTATTTCTCTCATCACCATTTCAACACATTCACTTTTCTAGTCGGACATCATAGGGGACCCACAGAATCCTCGTCGGTCTAGACGCTTGAAAAATCTCCCTCCTATTCTAGGAGGAGTTCCTAGTCTCGCCAACTCATCGACTCAACCCTCTCACACCCTTGTGAGTGCCACTATATTGGGATCAACTTTTCTTGGTTCCACTTTACTTGGGTCCAATTCCTAAGGCCAACCATCCACTAGCTCTCCTTTACAAGAGGGGGGGAAACTTCTCAAGGGGGAAGTACAACCCCACCCAACCCCCCTCAAGGGTCAGGTACACAACCTACTCATACCATGGCTGGAACTAATCCTCCACCACCACTCCACATGCCATATTTGGCATCCCTCAACATACCGAATTTGAGTGAACTCACAAATGAGCCTATATTGCATAACCCCACATGGCCCTCTATGCCTACCAAACTACCTTCAGACATTCCCAAGTTTGAAGGAAAGGAGGGAGAAGATCTCGCCAACCATATCATGACCTTCCACTTATGGTTCTCTACAAACAACATCATGGACGACCCTATCCGTTTAATTTTATTTCATAGCACACTCATAGGTCCATCAACCAAATGGTATGTGGATGAAAAATCAGTGTCCCACGTGACTTTTGAATCCTTGGACAAAACTTTTTTTACCTTCTTTCAATTACCAGTTCGTCATGACGATGGTATCGAACTTCTCTCTGGGTTTAAACAAACCACAACCACACATATCACTGACCACATTCAGGAACGGCGTCGACGATGTATTTTATGCAAAGCCGAAACCACCAAAGAACAATGCCTCGATTGGTTTCTCAGATCACTCGTCTCTCTCCTTGCCAAAGATGTGGCCTCCACCTTTCCCTAAACTGAAGAGGAATCCATCAGCAAGGCTCAACAGTATGACCACATTTATGAACAATCGGGATACTTATACACATTACTACCTGATGCCCTGAGACCCATACCATTCAGCCAGGAAAAACCTGAGATGTCTCACTCCGCGAATGGATTGATTGGTACCACAACACACCACAATCCATACATCCAACCACCAACTATGTATGGTACTCCCCAATATCCACCGATATATGGAGGACCCCTTTATTACCCCCTCCCACTTATCAGTTTCCATACCCTATTGTCCCCCATCCACCCATGAGTGGACCCTTGCGACACCCATGATGCGCTCAACCATTCAACCAAATTATGGTACTCCCTCAACCTCAGCTTATAACCTGGGAACTAGTGAAAGTGCTACGCCTTCCTATACACTCTATGCATCATTGCCACAAAATAATCCGTATTTTCCATTTCCTGGTCCTCCACAGCCAATTTCTCCTCCACAAGGAAAAACACACATTGGGGTTAACTTTGTTCAGCTCTCTCCCATTCAACAATTTCAAAAATTTGAACAACTGAATACAGAAAATCCGACCCATAAGCCGAATAATTCCAAAAATAAAGGAAAAAACCAAAACAATAATAACCCAAGACTACAGGGAAATAACCCCCAACAAAATCAACCTGCTGGGGGGAACCAGAACCAGGGTAACCAGAACCCCCAAGGGGGAAATAACAACAAACACCAAGGGAGGAAAAACAATAACAACTTCATGACGAACTTCCCTTGTGCTCTTTGCGGTGAGAATGGTCATTATACTCACCATTCCCCCCAAATTGTTGACTTCAAATAGATGAAAGATTCCATGAATGTGCCACATCCTCCAGTGTAGCCTACCCCACAGCAAGCTCCACAATAATATTTTCAACAACCACCTCCGGCGGTGTTGCAAAACCCTATCCCACACCAAGGTGTGATGAATACCTAGCAGGAAATGCATCCTTCCACACAAATGGGACAATATCAAAACCTTGGGAACTTGGCAGATCACAATATCCTCCTCACAAGTGAAGAAGAAATTCTTCTGCAAACACACAGTATTCAATACAACGCACCCCCTGAATCTACTCACACCACTTCGGAAGCAGTTCCAACTACAACTAGCACACCCTTGATGATTACACACCCTAACATTGAACCTCCCATTTGTATTCCTCGCATCCCATTACGACAGAATGTCAACAACCCTCAGGCTAGGGTAGCACACAATTATAGTCTAGTTGATGACTTGGCACAATATCTTGCAGCCATGTCAGTATTGGAGGTCCTCCAAACCTGTCCCACTCAATGGAAATCCTTACTTTCTACCTTGGGGGAAGTCGACCTTGTTGATACTAGACTCATCACATTTGATCTAGATTGTGGGGAACCTCGTCTCCCTGCTTTAGTAGCTTTCCAAATACCAGTTAAAATACAGAACATCACGGTTCATCATTGTATCATCAATGAAGGTGCATCCACATGCATCATGTCCAAAACTGTATGGAATAAACTTGACTCTCCTGAGCTAATACCATCCACCATCACTTTGAGAGCTTATGATGGATGACCATCCTCTCTTGAAGGGCTCTTTCAAAATGTCCCCGTTGAACTCGGGGGAAAAACCATCTTTATCGACATTGAGGTTATCGACACCTCGCTCGATTACAACATATTGTTTGGACATAGATACATGTATACTATGAAGGTTGTGTCCTCTTTTTTGTTTCGAACGATGATGTTCCCACACAATGGGAATATCATCACCATCGACCAAGTTTCACATTACGAGCCTAACCACTCCTCCAACATTGCTAACATCTTACCTCTTGTCCGCACTAGTTTTGATGCATATCCACTCATAGATATGGGCCCTAGTATTTTCAAGGACCCATCGTTTTTGGGGGCATACCATGAAGAACCACTGCTCATACACCCCTCAACACAAGTGTGTGTCATATCTTCCAATGGAACTGACAATGGAGATACCATTCCTCCTACAAAGGCTTCTCCATTCCCTCACGTCCCACTAGTGGAAGAAATACTACCTCAAGAACCCCCTGAGAACCTTACAACACCACCTATCCCCGATTTCACCCTTCCCTACGATCAAATCCCAGTTTGGAAGACAATCCCCCAGGCCATTACTCAAATTCCCTTCTTCTACTCCCCACCAGGAGTACAAGCTTTCCAGGTAGCCGCAACGCTTACCCTTCCCAACATGGTATTGGCCATTCCAGTATGGTATCTCCACCCACCTGCGATGATTCCTCAACCATCCCTCCCTCCCCAAACAGAGGGAATCCTGATGCAGATTCTAGTACTAACTCCAACCACACCACCCTCACCCCCACTTTCCAGCACCACCGCGACAACTGGGGGTAGGCGGAAGAAGAATGATCCCACCGCTCCACTTCCTCCCCAAATTCAACCTCCTTGTGCACGCTGTGAGAGAGAGGGACACCCCACAAATAGATGTCCCTCTCTCCCTGAGTTACGCAATTTGATCCAACTCCCTCAAGCAACCACTTCGCTCATCGCTTCCCCAAGAACACCTAATACTACCACTGCATCCCCTAATATAGGCAGTAAAGGGATGCGAACCAAATTTGCATGTTCCATCTGTTTAGAGTATGGACACTACACTCATCATTGCCCTGTGCTACCTCATTTTCAGCAGACACTAACGACAGTACGCCAAAAATTTCAGCAAGAACCCTCTCCGCCCACGTCATCAAGTACCCACATCACTGACATCCATTATGTCACGACCTCAGTCAATGAAAGAATGAGGTTCCCTTGCTCTCTTTGTGCATCACTTGATCATTTCACGTACCAGTGTCCTACGATCATTGAATATAGGCATTGTCAAATGGCCCTTATTCAAAATTCTCCAACCACCTCACTTCTCGTAATGCAAGTGATTCCCCCTATTCCATCTCCAGATATTGTCCACATCACCTCCCCTAAACCTGAGTTACTTCCCACCCCTCCATGGTTCATGGATAGATTATCTGAGGATTTTCCCCCAAATCCCCCCAATTCTTCGGTTCATTTCCCTCGAGAAATATTACCCTCGAGCATAGTTTACAACCCACAGTGTCTAGACATTTGGTTTATGTCAAGCACACCATCGCACCACCCTTGTGATAATCCCTCTATGTTTTCACCACATGAAGACAACCATATGATGACCATCATCAATGTTACTTCCCCGAATCCCCTATATTCTCACATTTTTCACTATGACGAAGATATCCTAGAGGAATTAACTACCCTCGATTTCCCATGGAATGTGCTCCATCACAGAGTGCTCTTTCTCTCACAGGAATCCTTTAACCCTCCTAGACAAACCTGCATATGTGCAATCGAAACCAAGGACTTTATTCCATCAAGGCATACAGATTGGTTCAAAAATGTTATCCCAGCCCCCGATGTTTTTGAAGACAACAACATGGCCAACATTTCCCCCACTTTCAAAATTGGTATTTCCATCAAACTCATAATCATCGAATAAATCACCACTGGCATTGCATGCTCCCCTGAAGAACTCACCAATTACAAAGCACTCTTTCAGGAATACCGAGACATTTTTTCCTGGTCATATATAGAGATGTCCAACCTCGATCCTTCTATCGTCGAACATTGCATTGAAACTTGGCCTGATGTCGCCCCAGTACGTCAAAAGAAATGGCCCCTGCACCCATCCAAATCCACGGCTATCAAAGATGAAATTGAAAAACTATGCACAGCAGGGTTCATATACCCCATTGTATACACGTCATGGGTCTCCAACCACGTCCCCATTAACAAAAAACAAGGCACTATTCGCGTTTGTACTAACTTTCCCGATCTCAGACATGCTTGTACCAAAGACAACTTCCCTACACCTTTCATCGACCAAATTACCGATGACTATGTAGGCCATGAGTCTCTGTCCTTCCTGGATGGTTTCTCTGGCTACAAACAAATACAAATTCACCTAGCAGATCAGTATGAAACCTCATTTACCACCCCATGGGGCACTTTTGCCTATTGTGTCATGCCCTTTGGACTCAATAACGCAGGTGCTACATTCCAATGGGCCATGACTTATGTTTTCCATGATCTTTCTCACATCATCCTCACTTACTTGGATGACCTCACTGCTCGATCCAAGAAACGAACTCAACATCTAGATGACTTACGAGTTGTCTTTCAACGATGTCGATGGTACAATATCCGCTTGAACCCCCTCAAGTGTGTATTTTGCGTCACCATTGAACGCCTCCTTGGGTTCATGATCTCCCAACACAGCATCACAATTTACCCCCTCAAGGTCCAATCTATCACAAAAATTCCACCACCTCAGAATTTGCGCCAACTGCAGAGCCTACAAGGTAAAGCCAACTTTTTACAATGCTTTGTCCCAATTACGTCACTCACACGCATGGTTTCCTTCGCCTGCTATGTCATGATATCCCATTCCGATGGGATGAACATTCTCAAATCACTTTTGATGATTTAAAAGTGGCGCTCTTCAACACCCCTTTGATTAGTCCTCCCGACTATGATTGCGACTACATCCTCTAATTGTCATCCTCAATCGTCTCAGTAGTAGGAGTTCTCATCCAACTAGGAGATGAAGAGAAACCTTTCAGGACCACCCCTGAAATACAATCATGAAGAGAAACTCACCCTCGCAGTCCAGAAACTGTGTCATTACATCCTTCTTCGCACTACCAAATTCGTGGCAGATTCCAATCCGATGCAATACTTTCTTAGTCAACAGAAAATTAATGGTAAATTTGTCCAGTGGATCGTCATCCTTCAAGAATAAAACCTTGAGTTTTCAACTCCCAAAATAAAGAAAGAACTTGTTCTCACCGAACTCATCACGACATTTCCCTCTGACACTAATGATACACACGTCAATACAGATTTTCCCGACGAACACCTCTTCTACATCCCCTCGGATGACCCCTGGTATGGCGACCTTCTCGTCTACCTTCGGACACAGAAGTTTGGGTCTCATCTTTCACGGGATGATCGTCAGTGCATTTGCCATCGGGCCCCTTGATACATCCTTATTGGTGACATTTTATAACGACATGGGGTCGAACCATACTACGACGATGTTTGACCGTCGACGAGGCATATAGAGTCTTGAACGATTTCCATAACAACGCTTGCGATGGCCAATTGTCTGGGATGTCCACCTCCTAGAAAATCATTCGAGCCGGATACTTCCAGCCCACATTGTTTCACAACTACATCCATGATGTCAAACGATGCAACAACTGCCAGCCTTATGCACACAAGGCACGAGCGCCACCCGCTCTCCTACATCCAGTCATCACTATTGGCCCCTTCTGCAAATGGGGCATAGACTTTATGACTTGCAACCCTCCATCTAGAAATGGACACAAGTACATCATTGTGGTTGTATATTACTTCACCAAATGGGCTAAAGCCATGCCTACCTTCAACAACCCCGCTGACATAGCAGCAGGGTTTTTCTTCAATCACGTCATTACCCGCTTCGGAGTTCCACTACAGTTAGTCTCTGATCATTGTAAACACTTTGAGAATGAGATCTTCGTTGAACTCTCCTCATGGTTAGGCTTCTTCCATGAGTTAGCCTCCCCATATTACCCTCAATCCAACGGAAAGGTCGAGGTTGTTAACAAAGTCCTCAAAACCATGTTGCAATGCACTGTCAACAAACATAAGACCAATTGGCACCATATGTTGTTTTCAACATTATGGGCTTATCGCACGACAGTCAAAACTGCCATCGGTTTTACATCGTTTCATCTCGTCCATGGGATTGAAGCCACCCTCCCCATCGAGTGTGAAATACCCACGTTACGCACTGCCATTAAGCTACTACTTGACACTGCTCCAATGGAGTAGCGCTTGTTGAACCTAGAGTCGCTGGATGAAGATCGTCGATATTCATTACAAAACAATTAGGCAGCTAAAAATTGGTCCAAATCCACCTTTGACCGCCATGTCAAACTTCGCTCTTTCAACGAAGGAGATCTCTTCCTAGCCTACGATATCGCTCACAATACTTTCGGCCATTGTAAATTCTAATCATTATGGCATGGACCCTACATCATCCAGCACTGTCTCACTAAAGGTGCATACATCCTGGCCTCTCCAGAAGGCTATCCTCTCAAAGAACCCATCAATGGGTTGTACTTAAAAAAGTTTTATGCCTCAGCGTAGTCACTCTACATTAGGTTTTTTTCTTTTTTTTACACATTTGTAGAGTTTTTAGTCTTCTATTTCTCCCTCCATGCCTTATGTCTGATCAACCATTCGTGTTATTGATAGATTCCTCCTCCATCGACCTACCACATCAGTTACACTGACGAAGCTAACCACTGACACAGAATATCGCTTCAGCCGCTTGGGCCTTCTATACCCCCTCACATGAACTACTCCACTCCAACGGCATATGTTTGGGCTCAACAACCAATAACCAAGCAGAATACTCAATTGTCATTGGCCTCCTTACCGAGGCTAGTCACCGCCACATTCATCGCCTTAGCGTCTTGTTAGATTCCCAGCTTGTCGTCCTACAACTCAACAATGTATATTGTGTCTGTGATCCTTGCCTCTTTCTCAAATACCTGCAAGTTAGACTCTTATCTCGCAATTTTTATTCGATAACATTTACACATATTCCATGACAATTCAATCAAATAGAAGATAACATGGCTAACATAGTATTAGATTGGCATTTATCACATCAAGACACCATCACACATGCATAAACCATCAAAAACATATGTCACAACATATAGATTAGACATTATAAAACACAACATATCATCGCATGTAAACACCACGGAGATCTCAAACATGTATATCCATATATATAAATAGATCAATGTGTCATCAATGTTTACAAAAAAGTACAACATGTACATCGATCATAGGCAAGTGAACCCCCCTCACCCCTATAGGTACAAAATGGATGTCACACTACCCTATACAAAATGGGCTCGTAGGCTTATATAAATACAAAAATAATACAACATGGCACTCATGGTGCCTCCAGAGAGCCGCCACCAGGTCCTCTATCTGTGGGAGGTGCCCCACCAGCTGGGGGTCCTCCAGGTCTAGGGGTAAGTCGTCCAGTCATCACTTCCCTCGCTACAGCTTCTCTGCGAATCAGGGTATGAAACTCTACAGGGCCACCCACACACTGCTCCAGGACTCTCTCATTCTAAATGTGGGACCACATACCCTCGGGCACGCCCTGTAGTAACACCTCCATTCAGTGGCGAAAATCCTATAAATCCCTGCCAGCATCTCCCTGAGGCGCATGCGAGGGCCCTTCACCTGGATCGTCAAATCTACGCCTTCAACCATCTCTCGCCTCATCTACTGGCCTCGCACCAGCCTCATCCCTTTGATATCTCTCTCCCACCCATGATGGCCTCACTGGCCCCTGACAAGCTGGCTCTGCAACCAACTCAGCCTCTCGACCTTGTGGCCCCACATCTACACAAACACAAAAAATGATAGAATCAACATCCATCCATATATAAACATATGCTATACTATCAAAATCACAAAACATAAAGTACACCAACATACCTCTCTGATCCCAATCCTCCCCAGGAGGAAACACCATATCCGGGTCATGCTGGAAATCCATCCCACCATACGGGAACCGCAGTATAATTTGTGGCATCTGGCACCACACACGTGCCAAGTTGGTCGTGAAATATTTACCACCCTCCCGGCCTCCATGTCATACAAAAATATATGCCCACCGCATCAATCGTGGCTCCCGTACCTTAGTCGCCGACAACAACACTTTAGGGCGCAACATGGGCACCCTCTTCAAAAACCACGCCACCAAGATTGATCCAAAGGAGAAGTCACCGGAGTCGACAGTCCAACACCAATTAATATGCCCCATTATCTTGGCATGCAACATCAACCCCCAAGAAAATAAATCCCCATCCAACACTCTTCACATAATACTCAACTGACCACCACTGATCCGCTGAGTTGCTAAGGATCCATAGATCCTCACAATCATCGCTGCGATACACTGATGCAACAAATCATCCATCGCCTTGATAAGGACAACCCAACCTAACATAATGTTCGGTCCTGAACAATACCTCTGTGCCACGTCTACCAAGTGTACATCCACTGGTAACTGGGGATCAACAGGTAGGGCCATCCCCTGAAAAGGGAGTCCCGTCAAGAAATAGACATTCTCCCTTGCCGAGAAGGTCAACTGCTCTCCCTGCACAATGAAGGACTGTATCTCAGTGCTCCACATAGAGATCAAATACTGCAGCAAGTACTCTTGTGCCCATATCAATGGGCAGTCAAAGAACTTCAGCAACCCACAGGCTGCCAAAAGTCTCTGTATACTTGGATCCTCTCTCATCGCCTCCCTGAGGCGCTCCCAGTCCTACTCTCTCCAATGGATTGACATACTAAGCTAATCACCTGCATCCACATCAACAACACATGATCAACCATCATCATCATTAAAAAATCTTCAAAAATAATTTTTTTCTTCAAAACCCCAACTTTTCCTCAAGTGTGTGGTTTTCACCCCCCACAGGTGTGCACACATGCGCGAATGTTCTTTTCACAGTTGCGCATCAATGAGAATATGTCGAAGAAACATATGTGCATATATTATTAACACAGTTGTGCACTAGTGTGCAACTATATGAGAAACAACTGCGCGCAGTGCGTAGCTGTAATTTGAACAGGCGCGCACCTGTTTTTCCCACTCCCGCTCCACAATGCGTGGTTTTTTTCAACACAGCCACACATCATGCATGGGAGAGATAATTATACCAACGCATCTCAGCACGGGTATCCTTCCCTACAAAAACCCCTAGTATGACCCTGCCCAAAAAATAAACCCTATCTACTATGCAAGAGCATGAGACCAGTAACCTGGCTCTCACAAATCCTGGATCTCTTGGCTCGAACTCCCGTAATCTCCAAATCTCCTCGAAAAACCTCTCGTCAACTCACTATAGTTGTAGGTACAAATGAGGTGGCATTGTGGGCCCCACAACTATATATTGTCCATTTTTCCAAACTTCCACGCTCAGTTACAGGAGCTCAGAGTCTTTGTTTTCCATTCTGTCTTCAGCCATGAGATCAAGATCATGTCACCTACATAGTCACATTCCCCGAGTGACCATCCATACTTGGCCATGGGGGAGCATTTTTTTTTTCTCACATCACATCCAGATACGCATTCTCATACTCAAAATTATCAAATAACTATCATATGATCTTTATCTTAAAATATCCTTCACATTGGGTATTCGGTTTTAATGTATGTAGGTACTTGGTCATCACAACCCAACGCATCCCCTTCAGGTATATGATCAACACTAGCATGTAATCATTCCCTCTGAATCTCAATTGCATCTCCTAATCACACCCACCGAAATTTACCTCTAGGATCCCCACATCCAGCTCTGCAGTACTATCACCTCCACTGCATTTCGGTACTTTCACCCGGTAGAACTCTTCCCCACATGATTTGTCCCATTCATAGTCCCCCTTGGCACTTTTACACTCATGCTACTTTCACCCACTAGGGATGGGAATCTTGATAGTCTTACGCATTTCCGAGAATCATCCGCATACTCCTTCTCCTCATTTTGCTAGCTTTCCCACTAGACTCCCAGGTTATCTCATCAAAGTTCACGTTTGACTGCACCTTCGCAGTATCATTAACCCTCCATTTCCTCCACAATCAGTTTTCCCATCTACAGATTGTCCTCCATTCCTTTACCTCATACAAAAACCCACCCATGGGGCCCCCACCCTCCACCCGTTCTCCACGCACCTTGCACCCTCACATGCCAAGACATATTTCACTGGGGCACCCGTTTCTGTATCTGTACACTCATCCCAAATTATTCTTTATTCATTTGGTCATTGTAAAAAATCTTTGTTTACAACATTTACATAGATTTTTGTTGTCACCCTTGACGACCTTCTTTTCCTCGAAAAGAAACCCATGTCACCCTTGGTTGGGGCATTCATTATCTTCTACTCCTGTTGACATCATCCATAAACCCCGAGTATCCCACAGTCCATGTACCCTTGATCTCTGAGTTTGTCCACCTTGTCACACCTCTGTCACAATTTAATGCACGTCTAGTTGTCCCCCTGACACTAGATCCATTTTGACGGTTGCTTCCACTTATGCTTCACATATATCCCCAACCACGGGCAGTCTTGCGTCTCACCGCATCTTGACTTTGTCCATGTTCCTTATTGTTATTACTGAAATTTCGTCTGCACGTGGCGACAAGAACTCCACATCATCAAAACAGCAATGAAGTCATTTATGGCACTGAATTAAGTTCACAGCATTCCAGAAGGGTCAAAAACTATACAAAGTAACCAAAAATTGAAAGGCACTTTACAGCAGCCTGGTGCGCGCGCATATGCTCGGGACAAAAATGTGTTTTTGGTGCATGCGTGCCCCGACGCGCGCCTGTCAGCATAAAAAGCCGTGCATCTACTAATACGACGCATTAATTGCTTAAGTCGGCCTCCCGACCGCCAATGGACCGGCCCCCAAGATGATTTGACCTTCAGATCAGGGTCGGCTCTGCAAATTCGGCGAATTAATGGCTTAAGTGAACCCTAAACAGGTCCGTGTTTACACCGGAA
>ML837989.1:54988-66423 GCA_009831015.1 Picea engelmannii | reverse complement strand
GTTGCCACTATCAACCAGAATGATGACCTTTCGGTGCTTGATGTAACCGATTAACTTGAGGGTTTGGGGGGCAGAGAAGCCGGTGAGAGCATTGAGGGAAATGATCGGTTCCACTTCGGGAGGGTCGGAGGGAGGGTGTATGTTAGAGATTTCTGGTGACTCAGGCACAGGGGGAGTGTCAACATCTTCTTTCTGAATATCCTCAGAGATGGCCATAAAGAGCTTTTGTTCCTTACATTTGTGGCCTGGGAAATATTTGTCATCACAATTATAACAGAGGCCTTTGAGTTGGCGTTCATCCATTTCATGCCTGGTCAATTTTTGGATTTTTAATGGGGCGGAGGGAGTAGTGGGGTTTACTGGTTTAGGGCGGGGGATAAAGGAAGTCTTACGGTTTTGAGAGGAAACAATTTTTTGTGCTTCTTTAGCTTTTTTGGTAGCCTCCACCCAAGTCATAGGTCTAGCCATCAGGACATGGGCTTGAATCTCCTCCTTGAGGCCACTGATAAAACACTCTCGAAAGAAATCATCAGTCATGCCCTCTGTTCAAAAAGCCAGATGCTCAAATGTAGCTATGAAGTCTTCTATTGTGCCTGATTGCTTCAATTTTGTCAAACGGCCCAAATGGTTGGTGTCGGTGTCAAAGCGTTCATAAAGCTCAGCAACAAATTGGGTCCAAGCAATATACCCTTGACGGGAAGTTTTTTGCCATTGCCACCATTGTCAGCGTTCTTGATCTAGATGGAGAACACCATATTGGAGTTTGGCCAAGTCATATGTAATGTTGTAGAGAGAGAAATAATGCTCCATTTGGGTGACCCAACCAGCGGGGTCCGAGCCATCAAATTTGGTTACATCCACCCGTGAAAGGCGTATGTCCCTTTGAAAGTGATGGGGTTGAAAGGAATGGGAAGAAGTTTCACCTTCAGTCTTTTTATGTGCATCAAGAAAAGAGTCATCGGTAGGGATCTTGAGTTTGGTGTAGAGTGATGCAAAGACAGATTCACGTTGGGTGGTCAGTTCGTGTTTGACTTCCGCCATTGCGAACTGCATGGCTACATTTACGGATGCATTTATGGAGGCATCACGGGAGGCAATAGTAACATTGAGTTGTTGCACTTCTTGTTGGGTCTCGAGTAAACCAGCTTGCAAGGTGTTGAAATGAGACTCTAGTTCTTGGCTACGGGTATGGGCCATGAGGATGGGTGAACTAAAAAGGGAGCGGGCGGGGTCAGAAATTTTTGCAGAAAAATGATAAGGATAAATGTGATAAGGGAGAAGAGATGAATCTAATGGAATAGGTATCAAATAATGGTGAAAAAAATTGTTTATGTTGTTGTTTATGTTCCCCAAGGGTTAGGTATTCAAGGGTTCTACAGACAAGGGTTTGCCCTGTGCTATAGCTCTCTAATATACGTGCGGGTTCCAACAGTAGTACTCGCCCCAATATCTCAGGGCACTAACTAAGGAGGATAGATCGTACCCTTAGCCGTACTACCTGACTACCCAGGTACTGGAGAGTATCTTCCCGAGTGTTGTTCTCAGTGACACTATAGTAGTCCGGTGGCCGATAGGTTTATCTAAAGAGGGCTTCATGAAATCTAGGTCGATCCATACACAGGTGTTGTTTAATGCGCTACCACTCAAAGGGGTACCAACAGGGGTTACAAGGGTGGCCAACAGATGTGCGCTTAAGAACCACTTGTATTTCCTACGTGTATGAATCCCTCAACCGCGGGTTTATGCACGTAACGACAAATCTCTGTGGCTTAAATATGTCGGAATACGTCTCTACCCTGAAAAAAAAATACCCATAATTTCTGCCAAGGAAAGTGCTCTGATACCACTTGCAAGATACCAGTTATATAAAATATGCAGAACAGAAATAAAATGCTAGAAATGGCAGAATAACAGTAAAATATCCATCATAATCTTCACAATACAAAGAAATGATATACGAAATAGCAATAGAAAAAGCACTTTGATTCAGAAAGAAATGTTCACATGCCTCTTCGAGGGGGCAACCTCCAGTCGAGCAGCGCTCTGTTACAATAATATCCAAGCTAGGGTTCTCATACCCTCGCCCCTTATTTATACTAAATATGTATATTAAGAGAAGCATCTAGAGGAAGATCCTTCTAGAAGCGAAAGCTTCTATTAGGTCTTCTTACATCCGCCTTATTCTATTTTATTGAAAGGCCTTATTAATATTGACCTTTATTACATCTGAATACATTGATCTACCTATGTGCGGGTTAGGACCTTAACAGTAAATTCCTTTTTTCTCCAGGAGTGGTCAGCGTCGGGTTGACCACGGTATATATCTAACGGTCATGGGAGATCCCGAAGCATCCTTTGATCTACGGTCTGCATCACTTCCTGAGTTCGACGTTTGAGGATTCCTTCCGCTTAACACTCCTTTTCACCCGAAGTGGTCAATGTCGAACTGACTGCGGTGTAAATCCAACAGTCAAGGAATATCCTAAAGTATCCCTAGATCTACGGTCTACGTCACTTCTCAAGTTCAGCATTCGGGAGTTCTACCTGCTTAATACTCCTTTTCTACCAGAGTAGGAATTTGTCGAAGTGCTACACGCGAATCCTTCCACTAGTGAATTGAACGGATGGGAGGGGTTCTCAATGGATTCCCCAGATCAACAACTCACAACTCTAGTTCAAGGGTCCCTTGGTCTCAGTATTAGGCCACTCCTAGAGAGACACTTGTGAACCCGAAACACACTAACAAGATACATGGCACATGCATCGGGTCATCGACATCTCTTTGCTCTGCTACAAAACCACGACACATGGAATCATCATTGCTCGACACATGGACCCCCACGTGCTCTTGACATGATATGCACATCCCCACAATTAGACGGTCAAGAGGGATTCCAAAGGATCTGTAGATCGACGGCCCACAATACTTTGCAACTCCGACATTCGGGGATTTTGGTGTTATAACACCTATGTTCTCCCAAAGTGAGCAACGTCAGACTGACCACGACATTGATCCATCGGTCAAAGGATATCCTGAATGCCCTGAGATCAACAGCTCGCGATACTTTGTGATCGAGAAGATGATTGGGGTTTAGCAAGGGGACAAATCCCATGTTTACGGGTAACTGATTACCAGTCGTCGGTCATCCATCAAGTTACTGGTTTGACAGGTCGCCTTCAGCACATTTGAATGTTGTCATGTTCACACCCCATAGTTCTAGACTCCCAGAGTCCCGAACGGCTTAGCTCCTTTTTTAGTGTAGCGAAGGGTTCCATGGACCTAGTCCTGTGGAACTTTGTCAAGCACCAGATTCTACACTCTTTAACTCTTAGCCGAGATTTGGATTAAGGCCATGGGCATGAGCCCATGGTTTCTTGGACAATTGGTTTGAAGCGAGCACCCTCTAATTCATATAACTTAAGTTCAAAAAAGGGTGAGGTATTTCGAACCAGCCCAGAGGCCAAGCTTGTCACCTTACACCCATTCAAATGCAATGGCTTATAGAAGAGCAGTAAGAATTATAACCATTAATTTCATGTGAAGCACAATTAATCATAATTAGAAACATTCAAATCATGCATTTCAATCCAAGTGCACAGGGAAAACGAAATACTTAGCTATTACATTCGATCGTCGACCAACTGACTGTGGGTGTTCACCTTTCTACCCAACCATGGGCTCAGAGGCATTCATTCTTAGCACTTTGTCCACCCTTGTGCCAAGCCATGATATCACTAAGGAACTTTTGCAGTTTCTCAGAGACTCTCTCTCTATCACAGCAACTCTTGCAATTCCTCAGAGACTCTCTCTTTCTCTGTCACAACCTCTGCGAGGTTTATCAAATGCTCCCTCAACATCAAGCTCGTGATCTTCTGCTCAGGTCATGTTTTCTACAAATTCTCAGAGATCCTTTCTCTTGTTCTCTCTAGTAACTAGAACAACTTATCAAGCTTTTAGTTCTTCTTCTCATCTGGAGAATCTCACATGCTCTTCCTCTTTCCTTCTACATATTCTGGTTGTGCATTCCCCTCCCGGTGTGTCTCCTTCTTGTCTACCTTCGTGTGTATTCTTGCATGCCTTTATCCTCCTCATGAAGTTTATGGACATGTCATGTTCCTTTTGTCAAAAGGAAACTTGGATCAGTCTGGGCCTACAGGAAAAACTGTCGCCTGTGGTACTTCGAGCTGACAGTTTTATTTCTCCCCAGCCAAACCCTCCATGCTTTCATTCATTGGGGTAGTTGATTGTTCAACCACCAGTCCTTTTCTTATTAACTGATTTCTCCTTGGAATCAGGATGAGGCTTATTATTTTAGCAAGGAAAAATTTGGGTCATTTTAACATAATGAACCCTCTCCACAGTTTCCTCACTCTTTTTTCTCTAGTGATATCATGGCCAGTACTTCAAGGCTTCACCCCCCCATAGTTAATTATTGGCAGTCTAGACAATAATACATTACATTGTTCACATGCCATAGCATGGTAATCATAACTAATGATTAATTACAAGCTGTGGGAAACAAGGGTATTACATATTTGCGGGCTCCTTTAATGCAAAGTGCGGACTTCTACGACTTGTTAGTGTAAAACCTATGAATGCCCTAAAAAATAATGAAAAATAAAATAATTTTGAGTTTTTGAGCGGGTTTTTCAATTGGGATCGTTTCCCAACGTCCCCATGTCCTTACAAAACAGATTCCAACTTCTCTAACCCCTTGGGGAAGATATAAAAGCACCATTGAGGGATAGAATGGGGACAAGTCTTTTGGTGTAAGGTTATGTTGTTGAAATCTATGAAGCTTCCCTATTCCTTTTATCCTTTGAGTATCATCCCCCAATCTGGAAACTCATTTTCCAATGTTTCTTCCTCGTCAACACAATTTAACTCCAAAAAGAAGATCCCTATTTACCATGACCTAAAAATAGGAAGCCTCCCAAGCCATATACATAAATATTTTTTTCTGATGATGATGCAATTTTTTGAGATAAGAAACCATATATAACTACCCCAAATATAGTATGCATTTGACATCGTAGTAGTATATGAAAATGATTAAGAGGAAATGTAGTTGGATCGAGACTCAAATGATTACCAAAAGAAAACATACAAGGTTGAGATGTCATCTCTAGCATGTTGATGCAATAAACAATACAAAATAACCAGAAAATCAAACTCAAGACCTTATTCAAAACTTATTTTCTTTGAAATTAGAGAACCCCTAGACTATGCTCCTGAAAGCTCATATGATATAAAATAAAGTAGGCATGATTGTTACTAAAACGCATTGCAACAAAGAACAATTTGTAGAACCCATATGTAATCATGTTAGCAACAAACAGAACAATACAACCAACATAAAGATCATAAGGAAAGGAAAAGGAAAAAGAGCATGAAATGTTGAAAGTATCTTGCACCTCAAATATGTCTTGGATTTCACTAAAAAAGGGTTGAAGAGCATGCCTTCGAGAAGCCTCAACACGATCATTTGAGAAGTTGCAAGACTTCTCAAACGTAAAAAAAATTCCTTTATCTTCCTCGTTCATGATTCTTATTCAATAAGAGAGAGATTAAAAACATGCACAAAAAAAATATCAAGCACATGACACCATGATTATCCTAGAAACCCAAAACTAGGAAAACCAACTCCTAATAGATCTATTAGTCTTGTCCAAACCGACCAAACCAAAGACTGGCCAATCAGCATGGCATCTTACAATGGAGATATCGATCCTTTAAATAGGATTTATTACATGCAATTCACTGACACAATACCATGGGACACCAAAACCATGGACCTAAAAACCACAATTGTTGACCTGCTCATTTGACTCTTTCATCGAGTCAAGTTTAACCCAACAATCTCCCCCTTAAACTTGACTTGGGGAAACTAATTATTGTCCATATAAAAACAAATTCATCTACCAAGATACCTGGGTACCAACTTTTGTACTCATCAGTTCTCTAGGAATCATTTTCACTTACATGGTTTATCAGCATGTTAGACTCCCCCTTAATCATAACTTAGTCCCAACCATCTCACATTTTGAGATTAATTCACACATTCCCCCTTAATCGAAGATATAACTTCTCCAATTCAAACATCAAGCTAGCATACGAGTACACCTTCCACCTTCGTAATGTTACATGTATGTCTAAATAACATGACTTACAAGAAGCATGGAGAATACAATCTACCTAAGGCTAGGATTTCCAACTGGGTCCAAACAATTATGGCGTGTTGGATATAATTGATCATGCACTCCTTAATTCTCACATATGAATTGTTACATCGCTTTAACTTAGGCGAAAAGAGCATTCAAAATGATTTATAACAACACAAATATTAGCCTTATCATGTACCCAAAACATAAGCCAATTACAAAACTAAAATCATTCTCAATTCTTCTCACCATCGCTTCTTCTTTGCCTCTTCATTTAAAGACACTTCCTTTACTTTAGATCAAGTTCTTGATCAACTGTAGTATCTATGACCAAATCCAATGCCACCTACTGCAACTTCGTAGTCGCAATGAGATACTCACCTAGCCACATTTGGTTCAAAGGCGACATAAGAAAACTGACATACTATTAGAGATCCTTGGTCTCTATGTGCATACTCTTGGCAACATTCTTCCTTGCCAGTGCAAATACCACCACAACCATACCATAATACTTTGTCCCTCTCTCTGGAAGATGACTTTCCTTTAGTAGGTCAATGTAAAGGCCATAGAGGCCTCTTTGTTAGTATTCTAGCAATCGGTAGCTTCAAGCTTGTAGCAATTATTGTTCACTACCATGGCTATCGTACAGGTCATCTGCAACCAAGTGTGAATCCATCATCATCAAGACCCTTAATTATGGGTATTTTAAACCTATGGGCACCTTCCTTAGTTTTTTGCATTTGTTAACGATTGCTACAAGCCCAACATTCATGCACTCTAGAATCTTTGGTTATACAGTGTTGCCATCTCACGTTTTAGCTCCATTAAATACCTACTTTCTCACATATGTGCATTCTTTCTTGAACGAATCCACTTCCTTGCTTGCTTCTCATACTCTCTCTTTTAGTGGTATTGCCACTGTCATCACCTCCTCCTTTTACTATAGATCGATGGATTTTTTCCCACTCAGTGTCTTTAAGAGTAGAATGTTGAAGTTGAAGGTAGTGCTTTTCATGATCACATAATGGATGATATAATACTCGGGATCCAGATAACTCAATGTTCCCTTTCAAAATGATGGCTTTAACCGAGACATTAATCATGTTTCCCCACAAGTGGCTCCTCCTCTCCACAATGATGGATATACTCTCCTTCATGCCTTCTCAACAAATCTAGCATGGATATCATAGATCTATACTCAATGATCTTCTCTTTAGCAATTGTGGTTCCTTTGAAGGGGAAAGTCTTCTCTAAATGGCAGCTTCTTCTTTTAGCATGACAACTCACTCACTCGACGACTGAGCCTTACAGAATTGGATCATGTTCTTCCTTTGATGATGGTTTCTTCTTGCTCGCAGTGTCTCAATCTCAAACGATGGCTCCTCTCCTTCCACGTAGAAACTACATCAATTACAACAAATGGATGGACAAACATATCACTCTCAAAACAATATAGTCTCACCTTAATGTCACAAGCTTCCATATCCCTAGGCCCTCCCATGAGGAAGTGAATCCTATACCTCCTCTCATACTACTTTTTAGGAATAAGAGAGATTAAAAATAGGACAAGAAAAATATCAAGCACATGACACCATGATTTATCCTTGAAACCCAAGACCAAGAAAACCAGCTCTTAATAGATCTATTAGTCTTGGCCAAACTGACCAAGCAATGCCAAAGTTCAACCAATCAAGTGATATTACAATGGAGATCTTGAGCCTTTAAATAGGCTCTATTACATCCAATCCACGGGCACAATACAACGGGATACCAAAACCATGGGCCCAAAAACCACCATCGTTGACCTACTGATTTGACTCTTTACAATCTCCTACTTAAAATTGACTTGGGGAAATTTATTATTGATGTCCATATAAAAATAAATACATCTACCAAGATACATGGGTAACCTCTATACTCACTAGTTCTCTAGGAATCCTCCCCGTTGATCTTGACTTGGGGAAACTTATTATTGATGTCCATATAAAAAGAAAAACATCTACCAAGATACATGGGTAACCTTTGTACTCGCAACTTCTCTATGAATCCTTTTCACCTACATGGTTCATTGGCATGTTAGACTCCCCCTTAATTATAACTTGGTCCTAACCATCTCACATTCTGAGATTACTTTACACAATTCCAACATCGGTAATGGAAAGCCATATTTATGCCATTTTTAGTTTTCCATTGGGAGTTCTTTTACCAATAATTCATAAATATTTCATCTTAGCAATAAAACACATCACAATCATTGCAAATGGTTAGTTGCCCTTAAATCCATTCATTCCCTTTGAAAGTGCAAACATTGTTGTCTATAGTTTTGGGTTTGTGTCATTATAATCGATTGTAATGGTGGTTTTCCTGATGGGTTTAATGGGAATTTCATTATTTAGGTTTATTTTTTTTATGAAACAAAAGCATGGCATGAGTGCATTGAACCCAAAACTTTTCAACGCTGCTCCTATAAATCCAAACATGGGATGCCTTGAGAATTGGGTATCTTTGCACTGCAAATTCGGCCTCCAAGGTTCCTTCTATGCAGCAAGTGATTGGTATGTTGAAATATGTTTGAACAAGGTCAACTCAAACTTGTTTTCAATTTCACACCCACCATTTTCCACTAAATGCATTGTTAATTAAATGCGGCAATCAAGATAGTGTTGGGTATGTGTTATATTATTTGCACGAGCAGGAGTGTCTACATTGCTCCGGGTGTATAGGGGGGTTTGAGGGAGGGTGCAAGGGGGTGGCCCCCTGCGCGGGGGTTCGGTGGAAACACCCTCGAGAAATTTGTTTTTGCCTCAAGAA
Source organism: Picea engelmannii (assembly GCA_009831015.1). Classification (NCBI taxonomy): domain Eukaryota; kingdom Viridiplantae; phylum Streptophyta; class Pinopsida; order Pinales; family Pinaceae; genus Picea; species Picea engelmannii. The sequence goes on along the minus strand of ML837989.1, from coordinate 57,450 downwards.
ACGTGTCACATTTTTTCCTCATTTTTCGTGTTGCCTCGATTTTCATAGCCATTGTTGGACGATTTTTCGTCACATGGTTTTTGTTGATGGTTTTCTATTTCCGGTTAAGGAATTAGGGTTGTTTACTAATCCATGTCATTGGGTTAGGGTTTTGGATGTCGTTGGCTCCTATATGTATATTTTATTGTAAACAATATATCACATGAATGAATATAGAATATGTTGGTTTTCCTGGTTTGGATTTCCAGGGGGGAAATCTTTGTGTAATGTTTGTATTTGCCATTGTATATTTTATGTTCTTTTACTAAAAATTTGTTTGCAATATATCTTGTACAAGGTTAAAATCTACATATATATATGTGCAATCAGTGTGTATTGTAATCAGTATAGAATCAAAACCCGAAATTGCTAATTAAGTGTGGTGCATTGTTAATGGTGCAATCTCAGGAAGATTCGAAACTGCTAATTAAGTGTGGTGTATTGTTATTGGTGCAATATCAGGACGTTATCACTCTATTCACTGCCACAGTCCCCATTTCAAACCTCTAGGTGGGTATAAATTTGACCCATCAAGTAAAAATTTTATGATTGGTTTCTTTTTAAAGTTACCCTCGCCCTTCACATGAATTGTCATTTAAATATTATGTATTATTATTATTTTAACTTTTTTTAATACAAGAGCATGATAATTTCCAAGAACCCTAGACAATCACAAATTCCAAAAGTTCAAACAATAAAAACATGACAATGTTTACATCAAAAAACATAATACACCAAATAAAAACATGACAATGCTTGCATCAAAAAACATAATATACCAAATATCCATGAGTCTTACCTCTTTGACGTTGCATGCAGACACTGAGCATTATTCTAAAATATCGATATTTTCTTCCCTCCAAGCCTTTAATTTTCACCCTATAAGATTGCATGATGCTATGGAGATATGTTTTTTCTAGAAAGTCCAAAGACTTACTATGGATGCAATGTGTGCACTGAGATTTATAGCCTTGATCTTTTCTTCCCATAATAAGTGCACTGAGATTTATAACCCTTGATCTTTTCTTCCCTCTTGGCCTTCAAGATTCAGTCTATGAGATCATCGATGGAGATAGGATTTATAACTTGTGAGCATGATGTGTAGCTTATGAGATAAGATTTATAACTAGGTGGCAGTGAGTTGTGATTGCATGTTTTACAAGTTTACATGACAAATCAACTTTCTAATTCTTGGAACTATTACTTATCTTAGAGTTTGCATGATGTGATAAATAATGGAGATGGACTTTTTCCAGCACGCCCAAAGACCCAGTGCAATATATATATATATATATATATATATATATATATATATATATATATATAATGGGTACTGGTAAATTTTTAAGTTGCCTATCAATTTGACGGTTTTAAAAGTTAAGTAGAACTCATCACTTACTTGTAGATTTTAAAATCGATAGTATTTAATGATTAAATAAGGAAAAAATGGGTAAGTACTCCTCAAATTTAACCCATGCCTCGAGGGCACATTGCAATGTAAACAAAATTACCTTGTATAGGTTGTCGCACCTACACGTTGTAATTTTGTTGAGTTGATTAATAGTAAATTTAAATATTTTATATTTATTGATAGTGGTTAAAATTACAATTTTAACATTTAGCATTTAGCATTGTAAATAAATTAAAAATTCCATAAAAATACTCAAACCACAGTTTTTAGTTAATCAAAAATATAGAAGCCCGATCTAAACCAAAATCATTAAAAAAACATTAAAAAAAAATGAAGCGTTATAACCAACATAAATGTAAACTACTAATACCTAATGTTAAACTGAAATGAAAAAATATTTTCTCTTATGTTGTCCTCCTTGGAAGTTTTTGGTTAATCTCATGTGCTCTTGGAAAATATTGTTCTTAACCATTGAAGTAACAAGTCCCTTGTCGAAACTTTCCACGTGTGCAAAATTTCAAACCAGAACCTATAACTTCAAAGCTTCAAAATTCCAGGCAGGTCTTAAAAGCGCTATGGATTTCCATAAGCTCATCCACAGTTTTACCTTTGCTTTTTGGAATCTAGCGGATAAAAGTGAAGGGATCGATAGAAGAGTACGATATGCTCCCATTTTGGGCCCTTGATCTCATAATATTTTCCATCATGTTCCTCTATGGTCGGTGTCCTGTACCCTCTACATTAACCCTTCATCTCTCTAGCACTTTGTTTTCTTTTTCATGAATGGATGAACTTAAAGAGGGACTATAATGGAAGGTTGAGGTGTCACAAAGGTTTTTACAAAATTTGAATCAATAACTAGAGAATTTGAATCAGTAACTAGATGGGATTAAATCTTACACTCACCAACCAACTAATTGATCTCCTAACTAAAGTTGTTCAACTATAACAAGCACAAAACAAACTTAAATACATTGTTTGACATATCAAGTTCCAACTAACTGATCTCCTA
>ML837989.1:15533-28673 GCA_009831015.1 Picea engelmannii | reverse complement strand
ATTGAGGATACCAATGACTTTTATGGTGTTGATATGAGCGTCCTAACACAGCCTTACTCCGAAGAACAAAAAAAAAGTATTATCTACGGACATCTCTTTGGAACAATCTTCATCCACATCAATTAATTGGCACTCCTTTTATCATCAAAGAAATGGATTGCCTCACAGCCACTCTGGATGAAATTGCCTGTGACCAGGAAGGTATCAAATTGATTATACAGTCATATTAAGTTTTTGAGGAACCATGCATCAGAAGACAAACAAATCTTGCATTTTCGGGTTGTTCTCAAGCCGCAAAGTTATACCCATGCGCTCAACAATTGACAGTGAAAGAGACTTTGCGTAACTCTCTTCCAGCATCTGATAATTCCGTGAGAAAATTGCTTGGTTGTCTTTACCCTGCAATTGCAGACAATATTATAAATGTTGCCAGAAAAGACCCTGCTCATCGGAAGTTGTTTGTGCGTGGAGTGGTTTGGGAGATTGCTTCATGAACTCTGCATGAAGCATTCAAACAGTAGGGAGAGAATAAAGAAGGCTCTGTTATTATTCACAAGGCAACTGGAAAGTCAAGGGGGTTTGGCTTTATTATATTTAAACATATGGAATCTGCTCAGAAGGCTTTGCAGGAACCTAGTAAGACTATTGATGGTCAAATTACTATATGCAATCTGGCAACTGTTAGCACCAATCCAGTACAATCTACAGATAGCAGCAAATAAGCATAGTTTGAGGTGTAGGAACAAACTACAAGCAACATCCTTTTGTCATCCTCGAGTTCTTTCTATCTAGCAAGTTCTAGTAGACATTTTTTTTTCAAACCTGGCAGTGGTCACCGAGAATGCAACATCATCTCAGGGACTCTTTACTGCATCTCTTGGTATAGAAGTAACTTCAATTAAATTGTTACAGAAGTTGATCAAAGAAAGGTATTATAACTAAGGAAAGAGACAGGGAATACATCTATTTCCAGAACTTAAGATCAAGCATTCTACAGTGGATGGGTTTCTATACTTTGCTTTTTGTTCTGTTCTCTGCTTAAATGCTTGAAAGGTAAGATCAAGAAGCCAGGGAGCAGAAAACTAGAGGCTAAGACAAAGCACATTTTTGAAATTTTACAGCTATCCAAAGACAGAGCTTTCACCAGCACAAAAGGCGAAATTATAACCAGTTAGCTGATGAAAAGTAGAGCTTTCACCAGCTAACTAGCAAATTTTAAGGCGAAATAGCTGGTGAAACCTGAGATGGCCAGAAAGAGAGTAAATTTTGCCCAGATCGAAGTTTTATTATCTTACAGAGCACGAAGATGATTTATAAGTCAAAGTTATAATTAAGAGGATCTGCTTCAAAGTGTTGTTCCGGTTTTCGAGGTGCCAGCAAGATGAAAGAGATAAAGTTTGTTACCTATTTATGGCAAGAATGACTTGTTTTTCTAGGTGGCATTGTTTGACCTTATCTTTCAGCCTTTGAAGATTTTTTGCCTTGTCATCACATTGAAGGATGTTGAATACTTTTGCAGCTGTCGAAGACTTCAGTTTAGATATGGTTTGGTTTCCTTTAATAAAGGATCTGTTCCTTTAGAGTTTACAATTAGTTTTATGTTATGCTATTTTTAGTATCCTATATCCCTTTTCATAGGATCTTATCTGTACATTGTAAATCTATAAAGCTAAAGACAATAGATGAACAAGAGGGTTCAATCCTGGATACATTTTATTCTTGTACTAAGACTCTTATCCTGATAATAGAATCACAGTCTTCTTTTGCTGTCAATGTCAGATTTATTCATGTACTTCATTATTTTGTACTTTATTTTAGTTTAGCTCAGCTTATAAGAACTGTTATCTTCTTATTAAGCTCATGAACTTGAATCAAAGGAATTATTACTATCTTGTATGACCCTACACACTGTTGTACTTGGTTATCTAGACTAGTTCTCTTCATACCCTATTTCAATTACTTTGTCTGATCATTGATTTCTAAAAGCACCGTCTTATTCGAATGCATGATAAGTTGTTCTTCTCATTACCCATTGAGTTATCCCATTGATCCAAGCATACCAAATTTACCATATTCTTGAGGTACCAAGCATCTTTGGCCTACAACCCCAAAGAGTTTCTTGGAGTGATAACAATTTGCACCGTTAGAAATCTTGTGACGTGCTCTTTGTGATCATGTCATTTTCACTGAGTTTTGGGAACTTTGAATTTTTTCCCTTTCTCTGTTTGTTGGAGCCATTATGAGTGTTCTAACTTGCCTCTCTGAGTTCTGAGTTATTCTTAGCCTTCTCTATATCCTTTTTGGATCAATGTGTGTGGGTGTGTGCGTCATATTTGGCAACTGCATCTGATTATCCCAACGTCCTTCGCTCTCTGTGTCGTGTGCATCGGGTGCTTTCCTTGGGGGGGTCCCAGGGGGGCCAGGTTTGCACCCCCTGGTTAAGCATAACGTTCACTGTAGCGCCCCTGAAATTGTTTTTGGGGGGTTTTTGCTATTTTAGCAGATTTTGCTATTTTTAGTTGTTTTCTAAATTAATCCTGGATTAAGGGATTAGGGTTTTGGTAGCTAGGAAATACCTAAAATATTGTATATATTGTATTATGAGTGGTGAAATTAATACAATGAAGAGTTGAAAGGTACGACACCAAGGAAGGTTGGTTTTCTCCCAGTTAAGGATTTCCAGCGTAAATCTCTATGTATTGTGTGTATGATCTAGTGATTAATTTATGTTTTGCTTAAGAATTTGTATGCATTGCTTTACTTCACATGTTTAAAACTTACACAATGAAGGAGAGGGAGAAAAGGGACCCATCTTCTTCGTATTTCCGAGAAAGAGCATCGGCCACTACATTTTCCTTGCCCTTCTTGTAAATGATCTTATAATCACAGCCAAATAACTTGGTCACCCATTTTGTTGCATCGAGGATGAAATTTGTTGTTCCAGAAAATACTTGAGACCCTGACGATCAATTTTGATTTGGAATGGCTGACCCAATAAATAAGGACGCCAAAGATCCACATCATGCAGAATAGCTAACATTTCCTTTTCATAAATAGATTGGCCCAAATGTCGCTCTGAAAGTTGTTTGCTAGTGAAGGCCAAAGGCCTGCCACCTTGCATGAGAACGACTCCAATTCCTTTCCCGGAAGCATCACATTCCAATACGAATGTCTTTGTGAAGTTTGGGAGGGCTAGGACAGGGGTCAATCACATAGTATCTTTTCAGGCTTGGAAGGCATGATCCACAACTAAAGTCCAAGTGAAAGCATTCTTTTTAAGGAGAGAAGTGAGAGAAGTTGAAATCTTTCCATAATTCCAAACAAACTTCCTATAATATCTCGTTAAACCCATACAACCACGCAAGCTCTTAAGAGTTTTAAGGCGAGGCCAATCTTGCATAGATTTAATTTTATTAGGATCCACTCGGACACCATCCTTGCCGACAATATGACCTGGGTATTCCACTTATGAGGCACCAAAGACACATTTAGATTGTTTGAGGAAAAGTTGGTGCTTAGAGAGTAGATGGGGAACTTGATTCACATGGGAGAGATGGGATGGCCACATTTTACTATAGATGATAATATCATCAAAGAAAACTAAGACAAATGATGGAGAAAAGGATGGAAGATATGATTCATAAGACTTTGGAAAGTGGAAGGAGCATTACACAATCCAAAGGGCATTACCAAGAATTCATAATGACCCTCATGAGTGCGAAATGCAATCTTGGGAATGTCTTCTTCTTTCATACAGATATGGTGGTAGCAAGAATGTAGATCCAATTTGGTGAAGTACTGAGCACCACTCAATTCATCTAAGAGGTCATCAATGATAGGAATGTGGAATTTTTCTTTAATTGTGAGTTTGTTGAGGGCACGGAAATCAAGACACATGCACCAAGTACCTTCTTTATTGAGTACCATGACCACAGGAGAAGAATAGGGGCTAGTACTGGGATGAATAACAATGACTTCTAGTAATTCATGAACAATTTTCTCAATTTCATTTTTCTGGGCAAAGGAATGACGATAACGCTGAACATTGGGAGGAAGACTACTCAGGATGAGAGGGATGGAATGATCATGGACTCCATGGGAAGTTCTTTTGGGGTGGTAAAAACAACTTGGTGGCGAGAGAGGATAGATTGGAGGTCGGGATGCACATAAGGTGTCTCAACAACATGAATGGAGTGGAGTTGGGCTATAATTCCCAAATGACCTTTTTTTAGGAGCTTTTCCATGCGATGGAAACTGATGATCTCAAGGGAGCATGTGTTGATGCCTTGGAACTTATATTGTTGTTACTCATGTTGGAATTGCATGGTTAAGTCCTTAAAATCCATGAGAATTGGGCCTAGAGTGCGTAACCATTCGACACCAAGAACAATGTCACAACCACCCATGTCTACAGCAAACATATGGGATTTCAGGTGATACTGACCAATTTGGAGTCGCACATTTTCACATCGTCCCCCACATTTCATGGAACCACCATTAGCAATCATGATTTGAAAATTATTAACGACATGGATGTAATAATTGACTTCTTGGGAAATGCGACGATGAATAAAGTTATGGGTGCTACCACTGTCCAAAAGGATGATGACTTTCCTATTTTTGATGTAACCAATTAATTTAAGAGTCTGGGGAGCAGATAAGTCGGTGAAGGCATTAAGTGAAATCACCGGGTCAACGTTTGATGGATCAGAGGGTGGGGTGAGGTTAGATGGTGGTGGTAGTTCCTCCATAGGAGAAACAACAACATCTTATTTAGAAAGATCCTCAGTCATAGTCATAAAAAGCTTATGTTCCTTACACTTGTGCCTAGGAAAATATTTGTCATCAAAATTATAACAAAGACCCTTGAGTTGGCGTTCAACTATTTCATCCCTGGTTAATTTCTGGATCTATAGGAGAGTTGCAGGAGGGGCATAATTGGTGGGTTTAGGGTGAGGAAAGGAGGGTTTGCGGGTCTGGGAGTATACAATTTATTGTGCTTCCTTGGCTCATTGAGTAGCTTCCAACCAAGTATGGGGGAGTGCCATGAGAACATGGGCACAAATTTCATCTTTGAGGCCACTAATAAAGCATTCCCTAAAGAAAGCATCTAACATGCCCTCTGTTATGAAATCCAAGTGCTCAAATGCGACAATAAAGTCTTCCATTATCCCAGACTACTTTAACTTGGTCAAACAGCCTAAATGGTGGGTGTCAGAGTCAAAGCGGTCATAAATTTCGGCCACAAACTGTGTCCAAGCAACATACCCTTGGCATGCCTTTTTTCGCCATTGCCACCATTGCCATCGTTCTGGATCCAGATGTAGGACACCATAATGAAGCTTGGCTAAATCATCAGTAATTCCATGCAAAGAAAAATAATATTCCATTTGGGTGACCCAGCATGTAGGATCCGATCCATCAAATTTGTTCACCTCAATTCTAGGAGGGTGGATGTCTCGAGAAAATTGTGTAGTATGAGGACCTTGGTAATGGGAAGAGTCATGGTCATCCTGATAAGATGGTGGTTTAGAAGAGGAAGGGTTATGGGAATGACCCGGGAAGTGTTCTTTGAGGGCTTTGAGGTCTTTGATGTGGGAACATTGTTCCTTAAGGATCTCAATAGCCAAATTGATTGAGCTAAGGTTGGCATTAATAGTCTTGATGTCTTCCTGGTTCTGGTGGGTGTCAGCAATCAAGGTATTGAGTTATTGGGCTCGTGTGGTAGCCATTTGGACAAATGAGCAAGAAAATGGTATAGGGAAAACAAAAGGGGTCTGGAGGGGTGGGTGGGACCACGAAGAAGAAGGGTGTCAAATGATAGGTAGAACTGTGATCAGGGTGAAAAGGGGATCCAATGGGACAAGGGCCAAATAAGGGTGTCAGAGAAGGGTCAAGTCCATAATTTTTTTTTGTTAAAAATGATAGGTATCAATGGAATCAGGGCGAAGAGAGAAACCCAATGGGATAGGTCCCAAATAAGTGTGTTGGCGGGACCATTATACTCTTTTTTTTTACTTCGGCCTGAATAATACTATAGTGATGAAATGCCAAATGCTTAACATGAAGAAATGTGTAGTAATTTCACAACCAGAATGCAGAAGGCACAGTTGTGCGACAATAGATCTTGTTTGTTCTGTTACTTCGACCTGAATAATACTACAATGACGAAATGCCCAAATGCTTAACAGGAAGAAATGTGTAGTAATTTCGCAACCAGAATGCAGAAGGCATAGTTGCACGGCAATAGATTTTTGTTTCAGGGTTTCTACAGACAAGGGTTTGCCCTATGATATAGCTCTCTGATATACGTGCGGGGTCCAACAATAGTACTCAACCCAATATCTCAGGGCGCCAACTAAAGAGGCTAGACCATTCCCTTAGTTGTACTACCCGACTACCCAGGTACTAGAGAGTATCTTCTCGAGTGTTGTTCTTGGTGGCACTATAGCAATCAGGCGGTCGAATGGTTTATCTATGGAGGGATTTAGGAGATCTAGGCCGATCTATATACATGTGTTGTTTAATGCGCTACCACTCGAAGGAGTACCAACATGGGTTACAAGGGTGGCCAACAAATGTGCGCTTAAGTACCACTTGTATTTCCTGCGTGTATGACTCCCCGACTGCGGGTTTGTGCGCATGATGAGAGATCTATGTAGCTTTAAGACGCCATAATACGTCTCTACCCTGAAAAAAAATTAACCCACAATTTTATGCCGAGGAAGGTGCTCTGATACCACTTGTAGTATTCCAGATATAAAATAGTATGGAGAACATAAATATTTTAGCTAGAAATGGCAGAGAAATAATGATATAACCAGAACAATACTAGAATAATACCATAATAACACCAAAAAGAGCACTTTGATCACTGATAGCAATGTTCACTTGCCTCTTCGAGGAGGCAACCTCTAGCAGAGCATATCTCTATTACAATAATATCCAAGACAATATTTCTAATACCCTCTACTCCTATTTATGCTAAATATATCTATCCAAAAGAACAATCTAGAGGAAAATCCTTCTAGAAGCGAAAGCTTCTATTAGGTCTTCTTACATTTGACTTATTCTTCCTTATTGCTAGGCCTTATTAATATTGGCCTTTAGTACATGGAATTATATTATTCTACCTACGTGAGGGGTTAGGGAGGTTAGGTCTCTAACATTGACATAGGATATTGAACATAACAATTACATGCAAACAGAAATAAACAAGACCTCATACAATTGTCGGTTCCTGCCTAAAGAGCTTTGCTCTAGAGCCTATTTTTTTTTTCAATTAAGCTATGTGTGACTTCTGCGCTTATCGAACATTGCCTTGTCCTGCACCTTGTCTTGATCAATTTTCCTCCAATCTCAAACAATCAACCTCATTGACGAAGCCTCGAATCGATTTTCTTCTTGAATCAAATAAATAAATCCTTACTCTGATTTGTTTTAGACCTTCGAAAAATTGGATCGAACCTGGACCAAACAAAAACAGGATAAATTTCAACATCACGTGTTAAAGTTAGACGTTCTTGCTTAAATTCTTCATCCATGGTCGAAAATAAAGGAAATTTTCAAAAATTTAACATCGTTTCAGTTAATACTAAAGCCAAATTTGTTTTTGTATTAAAGCACACCAATGATCTTAATACAATAACAATTGCATCATACCATTTGATAGTCCCCTATATAGGAGTGATAATGGCTATTTATATTGAGACTATACACATGACTTATTACATAAGGATGAAAATAAGTATAACAACTTAACAACTGGATTCAAACCAACTTGAGAACCAAAATTCTCAAGTTGGTTTCACAATATTTGTTTGTTCTCATATTTTAGAAAAATAAAAATGCTACCAACTACTACAATTTGGGAGCATTAATACTTCTTTTTTATTTCTTTTCATCACCACTTGTCATCATTCAACCATATTCAATAAAAAACAAGATCACATTCTATAGAAACCTTCCAAGAAATACTTATGGTGGTTCTACAACATAATATCTTCTAGACTTGTCACTATAATGTTGTCAAAATACTATAATTTGAGACTATTGAATATGGGAATGGGTGCAATTAGGAATTAACTTGATTGGAAGGTTAGTGACCTTGAACAATGCTAGCAATGCAACATCCTAGAAACAATATACATGTGAGTAGTGATTAAATATGAAATTGAGTCCTCACACCCTCTTAAAAGCCTCTTAAAAGTTTAGGCGTAATTTTAAAAATGAATCATAATCTACATAACCTTACAGAAGTCGTGAATAGATACACAAAATTGAAAAACTTTTCATAAATCAAAAGAATTCCTCTATAACATGCTCCAAAATCCAGGAACAAGCTCCTACCAGACCAAAGAAGGGTAAATTCCCCCCTAAAACAAATAAAACGCGACAAAAACAAAGCAAAGGCATGATAATACTCGACAAGAAAGAGTTTCTCGAGCCATCCTCGCCAACATTTATGGAGACGTTAAAAGGTGAATCAAAACAGGACCAAAGGGGACGTAATTACCATCAAAATGATTCAAATCCAAGGCTTTTGCACAAGTCATTGACGAAAATCCCGAATGGGTGAAGCGTTGCGCCTAGCTTCGGAGATCTAAAGGGCGGATTTCTATGATCCCGCATGGATCTGGGGCTGTTTCCATGCTTGGAAATATAAAACAAGAGGGGGTCTCTCATTATATTGTTTTAATTCTATTTCCTTAATTTTTAAGCCATTACCCAACGCCATTGAGGTTCTTATGTTGTTTTCACGCGTCTCCCACTTCAAAACCATGGACAGATCAAACTCTCTCATGTCACGGATTTTGATTGTAAATAACATGTAAACAAATATATTGACTTATAAATAAACTACAACACTAAAAGAAAGAAGCACAAAAATTTCATGAACAACAGTTTGGAATTCAACTCCCTCAAAATATGGACAAAGGAAAGCCATTCAAAGGATTTGCAAGCTAGTTTGATGTCCCGCAATATATTTTGAGTTCGAATATCTTGTACTGTTATTTTTCCTGATGACCAGTCTATCACTAGCTTGGAGTCACCCATCACTTGCAATTTGCTGACATTTTTTTCTTTTGTTGTTTCTAGAAGATTTCATAAGGCTATGAACTATGGTATGTTATTTGAACCTTGTTCTGAAGCATATCTAATGAAAATGTAATGATTGTGGCTAATGTAGAGAACCACCCCCACCCCGCATCTAGTCGGTGCCCCTGGATGGCTCCGTCAAAGTATCCCCGCGAGATTCCAAAGTCAATTTTTGGGAGCATTGGAAAGCAGGGGGGCAGTTACCTTTGGTTTGTAAATCAATTCCAACGATTGGCCTATAGTCATTATTGCTTAATTGAATTTTGCACCCACTAAAGTTTATTAATAAAAATGCTTGGGAGGCTTGCATATATTTTTACTGACTTTTCCATTAACGAGTTTTTGACATAGTCTTCCATAATGAGTTTGTTCCAGTTGTTATTTTCCTTCATTTTTTCTTTGACGATTTGAAAGGTCTGAGTTGCATACAAACATGAAATAAACAAGTGAGAAGCAATTTCAATCTTAGCTTTGCATAATGAGCACCAGTTGGGCCTGATCCAACACCTTTTAATGATGTTATTCATAGTCAACAACTTGTTGTTTAGGGATATCCAAAGTGAAAGTTTACACCTTGGGGGGGCGTGAATCTTCCAAATTTTTCCCCACCACCAATTTTTTTCTCCCGACAAGCAAAGTTCTACCCGGGCTTTGTAACCCAACTTCGTTGTGAAAGAGCCATTTTTGGGGTTTTTTTACCAGACCATTATGTCTTCCTCTTCTTTGTCTTGAATGATATGGTTTTCACATAGTATCCCTGCGAATGCATTCCATTCGTCAAACAGATTTTCGGATAGGTTTAAGGTTTCTACTGAAATGCCACCAACCCTTCCTCTGGGTTGTGGAATCCTTGTTTTGGCATCATTAAGATGAGTAATGGCATGTGCCTCTAATGCTTGTACCAACTAAATGGAAATCGCATAATTGTCCTCTGCTCCAAGCCATAGGTCTTTTCTAATCCTTACATTCTTTCAACTCCCTATCTTCCAGGGCATCCCTTGACCTACTAGTGGGAAGGATTTAACTAGAGCTTTCCATACAATTGATCCTTTATTGGATTTTTTAGGATAACGAAACCATTCATTGATGGTTAAATTAGGAAATTATTTAGACGTCATTACCGGAGTCTAAATGGAACTTCCTATTGAAAGTCTCCAAAGGTTTCTGCCTACTAGAGCTTGAGCATCTTTGACCCCCCAACCACCGAATTCCTTGGGAGAAGTAATTAAGGACCATTTCGCTAAATGAGGGTCTTTCCTGTGTCTTGACCACAGGAATCTAGAACACCGCCTTTGGATTTTGTTAAGGACAACTTTGGGATAGTTGCGATGGAGTTCCAGTACACTGAGATTCCTTGTAGGACAACTTTCAATAAAATTAGTCTCCCTCCTCTGGATACTAGTCGGTGAACCCATAGGGAAATTCGAACTTCAATTTTGTGAATCATCCAGTCCCAGTCTGTTATCCTATAATTATCCGGTTTTAGAAAAGATCTGAGATATTTAAATCCTTCGTCTAGGGGCTTAGGAGGAGCAGGCAGAAAAAGATAGAATTGCATTACATTCTTCTTCGTTACAATTATTGACTATGATGCAAGATTTGATCATATTTATAGACATTCATGTAGCTTTGTAGAAAAGGTCAAGGCTATCCTTCAGAGCTTTGGCGTCACAAACCGACCCAAAAATAAATTTCTAAAGGTGTTCTTTGTTCATTTCACTTTGATTTTAACATTTATTGTTACAAATATCTAGAAAATAAATCCAAAATAAAGTTTAATATTTTTTAAAATTATACATAATATAAAAAACATTAAATATATTATAAACTTGGATTTATTAAATTTGGATCTATGAGAAACATTCAATTTCAATTTCTTAAGATATACTTTTTATTATTATTTATTTTTTTTGAAAATAAAAAGATTGTATTACCTTTAGCTAACAAAAGCTACACATGTCCAAGGATACACCAAAACTTGCCATATGTTCTGCCACATAAGTGGAAACTAGAACAAGTGGACAATATTGTTCAGAGACCAACATATGACACATGTCTTACAAAACATGGGGACTTGCCAGCTGTTCTACCACATGCGTGAAACCAAAACAGGTAGTCGACTATGTTCCATGACCATCTAATGAACCAGAGTTTGATTACCATAAAACAATTATCATTAAAACCAAAGAAAATAACAGTAAGGAGATTAGACATGATGCGAACCTGAGCATCCATCCTGGTGGATTTTGAAGGTGTAAGGATGAAAACAAGTTGGGCAATGACTTTTTGTAGGCTCGCTTGATATGGAGTCGAATAGGACATCCGGACACTTACTGAGGATATTCTAGTTGTGCAACTGCTCGACCAAGTCCTTTCACATCTCGAAAATCAAGACCAGGTGGTCGTCCATGAGCCTGCAGGAGTTGGGAGCCTGGTGAACATGCTCTTCAGTGTAAGTCTACCCCTAGGTGTCTTCCTCATTCCAACAATCGTCCCAATTTATTATGGGGTCCTCGTTGTTGGCATCAACGGAATTTTTATAGTAATCCTCCATCTGAGGAGGGATTTCTTCTTCAACTATAAAACCTGTCATGGTTGGCTCAAGAAAATTCAGAGGGGTACTGGTACCTGTGGACGACCGCTACTCCATGGAATTTTTTGCAAATTAGGTGGAGTTTCCTCCCAATTAGGAGCAATCTCCTCTTCTACCGGGCAACCTCCAGAGAGATTCTCTGAATTAGATGGACGGAGCTCCGTGCAACCTCACACAAATTCTGGTTGGAGTGGGGTGAGTGGCTCAAGCTGTAGCCTGGAAGGGGAGAGAGAGAGGCCAGAACCGAACACGTGTGCCTTCTAACTTGACTATAATAGGTTGGCTCGCGTCAGGACTTGCCTCTCTCACGAGGAATGGCCAGGAAAAGCATAGGGGGGGAAATAATGACAGTGGGGTGGCCAGAGGTGCGAGCGATTACGAAAATGAGAGTTACAAAGGCTATGCGGGCTCAAAGCATAACAACCAGATGAGGATGGAAAACTAGAGCCAAATGTCGGAGATAAAAACGATAGCGAAGCGAAATCAACATAATGATGGAGGAAGTGATGGCCTTGATAGCCATGAATGCCCGGTTAATGCAGCTTTGATGCTTCGTACCTGTACCGAGGGGCAAAACTCGAGTCGCCATTAAGACTACCAATCCTTCTCGACGCATTGAGCCCTGGCTGAAATGAATGCTAGGCATCTCGACTAGACGAAGGAGGAGGGTGGCGGCGAGAGGCTTTAATTGCCCTCGTTGTCAGTGCACCATTTGATGTGTGTGCTCCAGGTGTCACCCCATCTGGGGGTATTATTGTTGTTTTTTAATTAAAATCGACTTTATTTATTATTTCATTATTATTATTATTATTATTAATTAAGCAAAACTTTAACTGCATTAAAAGATTCAATAAAATATACCACTCCTACTTGAACCCAACTGAATATATATATATATATATATATATATATATATAATTTGTTATTTATTTATTTTGATTTGTAGTTTTAAATATTATATCTAATACTATAATTTTATTTTATTTTGTTCAAGATTGAAACAAGATTTCATATTATCCATGCTTACTTATTGAATTAATCTATATAATCTAAATATATTATTAAAATGAAATATAAAATGCATTTACAAACCTATATATCATTATTAGTCCCTATCAAAGGTCTGGGACTGTAGCAATGAGTTGCCCTTTGACCATGTATTAGTTTATTGTTGACTTTAAATTTATGTGCTATATACAATGTGTAACATATGAAATCAATATATGTATTTTTTTTAATAATAAAAAATATATTTTTCTAAAATTTAATTGGTTGATATCTTTGAAGTGTTATTGCATGCTTCATGTCATTCAATGTATAAAATTGATTACATAATTAATGGATTTGACAGTTTGACAAGGAATGGAGGGAGCATGTTGTTTGCCTGTATTTATTAGGTCCCTGCAAAAATCTTATCTCTTGTTATTATATTGCATACGAGTGCTCGA
>ML837989.1:0-13588 GCA_009831015.1 Picea engelmannii | reverse complement strand
TCTTATAATAAAAATATTTGAAAAATTTACAATATAAAATTAATGCATTGTATCCCATAAAAATAATCACAACCTTAACCATATAAAAGTTAATAATTAAAGAAAAACAAAATTTAAGAGTTTTATAATTACGTATAGAGGGGCTTTCGCAGTGCAACATATTAGATATCGATTTCGAGATTAATTGTGTAGTGTAAGTCATTAATCTATGACCCATATCCATGAGTATTAGTCACAACTGACCAATAATTCTCATGATTTGACGACTAATACTCATGGATATGGGTCATAGATTAATGACTTACACTACGTAGTTAATCCCGAAATTGATATCTAATATGTTGCACTATGAAAGCCCCTCTATACGTAAATAATAAGAGTGAAGGGAGCTCTAACTGGATAGTTCATAAGGCATAATACTTGTTAAGGTTTTGCAAATGGGGTAACAAGCTAAGTGGGCTTGACTAATTCAAATCATGAGAATTATTGGTCAGGTGTGACTAATACTCATGGATATGGGTCATAGATTAATGACTTACACTACGCAGTTAATCCCAAAATTGATATCTAATATGTTGCACTACGAAAGTCCCTCTATACGTAAATAATAAGAGTGAAGGGAGCTCTAACTGGATAGTTCATAAGGCACAATACTTGCTAAGATTTTGCAAATGGGGTAGCAAGCTAAGTGGGCTTGATTGTGGGGAAAACTCCACAGTTAAGCACGCTTGAGCCAGAGGCGTCTTGGGATGGGTGACCACCTAGGAAGTCCTGGTTACCAGGTGCAAGCCCCAGAAGTGATGATTGATGCTATGTGATTCATTTCGCTAGTTTTAGTCCCATTTCTTCACCCTTGTGAGCATCACCTGATGCAATTAGTGCTAAGTGGACTATTCAAATCATGAGAATTATTGGTCAGTTGCGACTAATACTCATGGATATGGGTCATAGATTAATGACTTACACTAATACTCATGGATATGGGTCATAGATTAATGACTTACACTACGTAGTTAATCCCGAAATTGATATCTAGTTTTATAATTATTTTAATAACAATATAAAATTAATTATTAAAAAATAATTAAGAATTTTATAATTATTTTAATAACCATATAAAAATTAATAATTAAAAAAAAACAACATTTAAGAATTTTATAATGATTTTAGTTCTTTTATTTTTATTTTGAACTATACAACTATTTATATTAAAATACTTTTTAAAACATTTTTAAGAGGCCGTTATAAACAACTCTATTAAAATAGTTTTTAAAACATTTTTAAGAGGTTGTTATAAACAACTCTAGTGGGGAACCAAAGGGGTGGGGTCTAGATAGGGTGATTTAGATGGAGGCAGTGTCTGATGGCGACAGCTAGTGGGGTAGGTAGGGGGAAAGAGACTATGGTCTAAGGTGTAGATTTCTCAGAGTCTAGGGCTCCAGATGACAGGTGTTGGATTCTACACGGAGGAGATGGAGGATGACCTCTGGTGGATTCAGCGGGGTATCTTTAAATCAGACGAGGTGTACAAATTAGACTTAAAAGTTTACCGACATTCATTATTGAAGGCTGATGACAAGACAAACTCAGTGGGAGGAGAGGTGGGCTCTCAGTTCGATCTAGGGGTAGATGGCGAGATGTGGCGAAAGCCATGCGTTTCAAACTTTTTGGGCACCATTGATGAGATATTCGCTCGGGAAGCAGAATGTGGTCGAGGGCTTAGCGATCACGAATCGAGTGGAAAGGTTGAGTGTGAACGACGGTTAGGGAAGGAGGAGCCGACTGAGCAGAGGCTTGAACTCTTGCGCTCGACGTTGAAGGGAGACTGTGCGGTTGAATTTTTTAACGGAGTGCAGGCTAAGTGATTGGGATCCCATGTGGACGGAAGGCTGAAAGGGAGGGACTGGTGTTTAAGCCATCAAAAGAAACTATCACGATGGGTATTGCGGGTAAGGAGGATGAAATGCTTTACTATGTGGAGAATAGAGTTAACCTTGATACATAATTAAATCATACTGGTGGTAAAGCTTGGAAAGTAAGGAAGCGACAGACCTCGGTAACCCTAGGCCGAGATATTGGGATGAAGTCAGTGGAGAGGTTTTTGGAGATGGGCCTGGTGGGAAAATTCGGTTATGGCGCGATTGTGGCCAGAGATATCGACGAGTGGGTAGATACAACCTAGGGCGCGGTGGTGGGATATAAACCAAAAATACTGGTTCTTGTTAAGCGTTGGTTCTGTTTCTTATTCCAGACAGTTGAGGATGTGAAATGGGTATTAAACAGGGTGTGGGTGGTCAAGTCGGGAAGCCTCATGCTAAAAAGGTGGCACGTAGCCTTTAACCCAGTAAAGGAGTCTATGAGATTTCAATATCTGTTTGTACTATTGCCCAAGTGTCCTCTGGTATCTTGGAATATCGAAGCTTTTATAGTGATCGAGAACACCATTGGGAAGTTTCTGCACATTGATCTGATACAGTTGATTGGATCTGACAGGAGGATGGGGCACATTCTTGTGGAAGGGGATCTCAAAGATGGGTTACCTGATCAGAGTGAAATAGTATGACGCGACAAAATTTTCAAGCAGAGATTGGATTATGCCGACGTTACCTTCATATGCTCGAAATGTAAAGAAACCGATCATCTGCAACAAGTTGGGCAATGACTTTTTGTAGGCTCACTTGATATGGAGTCGAATAGGACATCCGGACGCTTACTGAGGATATTCTAGTTGTGCAACTGCTCGACCAAGTCCTTTCACATCTCGAAAATCAAGACCAGGTGGTCTTCCATGAGCCTGTAGGAGTCGGGAGCCTGGTGAACATGCTCTTCGGTGTAAGTCTACCCCTAGGTGTCTTCCTCATTCCAACAATCGTCCCAATTTATTATGGGGTCCTTGTTGTTGGCATCAACAGAATTTTTATAGTAATCCTCCATCTGAGGAGGGATTTCTTCTTCAACTATACAACCTGTCATGGTTGGCTCAAGAAAATTCATAGGGGTGCTGGTACCTGTGGACGACCGCTACTCCATGGAATTTTTTGCAAATTAGGTGGAGTTTCCTCCCAATTAGGAGAAATCTCCTCTTCTACCGGGCAACCTCCAGAGAGATCCTCTGAATTAGACGGACGGAGCTCCGTGCAACCTCACACAAATTCTGGTTGGAGTTGGGTGAGCGGCTCAAGTTGTACCCTGGAAGGGGAGAGAGAGAGGTCAGTACCGAACACTTGTGCCTTCTAACTTGACTATAATAGGTTGGCTCGCGTCAGGACTTGCCTCTCTCACGAGGAATGGCCAGGAAAAGCATAGGGGGGGAAATAATGACAGTGGGGTGGCCAGAGGTGCGAGCGATTACGAAAAGGAGAGTTACGAAGGCTATGCGGGCTCAGAGCATAACAACCAGATGAGCATGGAAAACTAGAGCCAAATGTCGGAGATAAAAACGATAGCAAAGCGAAATCAACATAATGATGGAGGAAGTGATGGCCTTGATAGCCATGAATGCCCGGTTAATGCAGCTTTGATGCTTTGTACCTATACGGAGGGGCGAAACTCGAGTCGCCATTAAGACTACCAATCCTTCTCGACGCATTGAGCCCTGGCTGAAATGAATGCTAGGCATCTCGACTAGACGAAGGAGGAGGGTGGCGGCGAGAGGCTTTAATTGCCCTCGTTGTCAGCTCACCATTTGATGTGTGTGCTCCAGATGTCACCCCATCTGGGGGTATTATTGTTGTTTTTAAATTAAAATCGACTTTATTTATTATTTCATTATTATTATTATTATTATTAATTAAGCAAAACTTTAACTGCATTAAAAGATTCAATAAAATATACCACTCCTACTTGAACCCAACTGAATATATATATATATATATATATATATATATATAATTTGTTATTTATTTATTTTGATTTGTAGTTTTAAATATTATATCTAATACTATAATTTTATTTTATTTTGTTCAAGATTGAAACAAGATTTCATATTATCCATGCTTACTTATTGAATTAATCTATATAATCTAAATATATTATTAAAATGAAATATAAAATGCATTTACAAACATATATATCATTATTAGTCCTTGTCAAAGGCCTGGGACTGTAGCAATGAGTTGCCCTTTGACCATGTATTAGTTTATTGTTGACTTTAAATTTACGTGCTATATACAATGTGTAACATATGAAATCAATATATGTATTTTTTTTAATAATAAAAAATATATTTTTCTGAAATTTAATTGGTTGATATCTTTGAAGTGTTATTGCATGCTTCACGTCATTCAATGTATAAAATTGATTACATAATTAATGGATTTGACAGTTTGACAAGGAATGGAGGGAGCATGTTGTTTGCCTGTATTTATTAGGTCCCTGAAAAAATCTTATCTCTTGTTATTATATCGCATACGAGTGCTCGAAGAGGCGTTTTATAATAATTGAGTACAGAAAAGCGCCAAGGTCGAGGTCGTTGTACTATATTTAGTTTCTAAACATATATTTCTCCTTAAAGATTCGGTTAGACTGGTTTTGGACAATGATTATAGTAGTGGTAAGAACTCTACATTAATTCCATTTAATAAATCCTTTATTTCTGTTGATATAAATAATGGATTATCTGGAAGGGGTGAGCGATATAATCGTGATTTCTCAGGGGGGATAAGGGGAACTGTTGGTGAGATTCCAGCTCCGGATTTGGAAGGAGGCAATAGGGTTGTTAGCAGGAAGGGGTCTATGGAGTTTGTAGAAGAGGCGTTATGCTCTGGGAGGGTAGTGGGAGAGGTGGAAATGGGGACAACTCAGGGTGAGCTTCCAATAAACACCTGTGTGAGTGTTGCTCCAGACGTGTTGGGTTGTCTGGTGCATGAGTTAAAGGGGCTAAGGGGGGATTCGATACCAGCTTCGGAGAAGGAGGAGGGGAGGGGAGGGGGAAGTAATTCCGTAAATTGCACATGTCCACCGAGTTCACAGGTTGGATGTGGGTCGGGGAGGCGTAACTTTTGGAACTGACAAGGAGGATTTGCAATGGAGGCAAGGATCCTAGATGAATTGGAAGGAGGGAGGGCTTTCAAACCGATACACGCATTCTTTGGGTGTAACACGGGTGACTGTGGGGCTGACAGGAGTGAGGAGCCGGATATGAATCTGATTATATTGGAGGAAGTAGAGGACGCTCTTAAGAACTATATTCCTTCCTAATGAACTAGAGTTTGATTACCATAAAAAAATGATCATTAAAAACAGAGAAAATAACAGTAAGGAGACTAGACATGATGCGAACCCGAGCATCCATCCTCGCAGATTTTGAAGGCGTAAGGATGACAACAAGTCGGGCAATGACTTTTTGTAGGCTCCCTTGATATGGAGTCGAATAGGACATCCAGATGCTTACTGAGGATATTCTAATTGTGCAACTGCTCGACCAAGTCCTTTCACATCTCGAAAATCAAGACCAGGTGGTCTTCCGTGAGCTTGCAGGAGTTAGGAGCCTGGTGAACATGCTCTTCAGTGTAAGTCTACCCCTAGGTGTCTTCCTCATTCCAACAATCGTCCCAATTTATTATGGGGTCCTCGTTGTTGGCATCAACGGAATTTTTATAGTAATCCTCCATCTGAGGAGGGATTTCTTCTTCAACTATACAACCTGTCATGGTTGGCTCAAGAAAATTCAGAGGGGTGTTGGTGCTTGTGGACGACCGCTACTCCATGGAAGTTTTTGCAAATTAGGCGGAGTTTCCTCCCAATTAGGAGCAATCTCCTCTTCTACCAGGCAACCTCTAGAGAGATGCTCTGAATTAGACGGACGGAGCTCTGTATGTGCAACCTCACACCAATTCTAGTTGGAGTGGGGTGAGCGGCTCAAGCTGTAGCCTGGAAGGGGAGAGAGAGAGGTCAGTACCGAACACTTGTGCCTTCTAACTTGACTATAGTAGGTTGGCTCACGTCAGGACTTGCCTCTCTCACGAGGAATGGCCAAGCAAAGCATAGGGGGGGAAATAATTACAGTGGGGTGGCCAGAGGTGCGAGCGATTACGAAAAGGAGAGTTACGAAGGCTCTGCAGGCTCAGAGCATAACAACCAGATGAGGATTGAAAACTAGAGCCAAATGTCGAAGATAAAAACCATAGCGAAGCGAAATCAACATAATGATGGAGGAAGTGATGGCCTTGATATCCATGAATGCCCGGTTAATGCAGCTTTGATGCTTCGTACCTGTACCGAGGGGCGAAACTCGAGTTGCCATTAAGACTACCAATCCTTCTCGACGCATTGAGCCCTAGCTGAAATGAATGCTAGGCATCTCGACTAGACTAAGGACGAGGGTGGTGGCAAGAGGCTTTAATTTCCCTCGTTGCCAGTGCACCATTTGATGTGTGTGCTCCAGATGTCACCCCATCCATCCGGGGGTATTATTGTTGTTTTTAAATTAAAATTGACTTTATTTATTATTTCATTATTATTATTATTATTATTATTAATTAAGCAAAACTTTAACTGCATTAAAAGATTCAATAAACTATACCACTCCGACTTGAACCCAACTGAATATATATATATATATATATAAGTTGGTATTTATTTATTTTGATTTATAGTTTTAAATGTTATATCTAATACTATAAATTTTTGTTCAAGATTGAAACAAGATTTCATATTATCCATGCTTGTTTATTGAATTAATCTATATAATCTAAATATATTATTAAAATGAAATATAAAATGCATTTACAAACATATATATCATTATTAGTCCCTGCCAAAGGCCTGGGACTATAGCAATGAGTTGCCCTTTGACTATGCATTAGTTTATTGTTGACTTTAAATTTATGTGCTATATACAATGTGTAACATAAGAAATCAATATATGTATTTTTTTTTAAATAAAAAATATATTTTTCTGAAATTTAATTGGCTGATATCTTTGAAGTGTTATTGCATGCTTCACGTCATTCAATGTATAAAATTGATTACATAATTAATGGATTTGACAGTTTGACAAGGAATGGAGGGAGCATGTTGTTTGCTTGTATTTATTAGGTCCCTGCAAAAATCTTATCTCTTGTTATTATATCGCATACGAGTGCCCAAAGAGGCATTTTATAATTGAGTATAGAAAAGCACCAAGGTCAAGGTCGTTGTACTATCTTTAGTTTCTAAACATATATTTCTCCTTCGCCGACTTTGAAGGATCGAAGCTTATCTTTCTATCTCTTGGAGGGTGGTTGTTGTACTATCATTTGTATTTTGTCTTAAAACATTTCCACCGACTTGTCCAGAATTGAAGGCTTATCTCATTTGCTAAACATATTCATTTATTATAGTGTTTGTCAACACATTTATAATCTTAAAAAATTAAAATGTGGTTAAGATTTTTATAAGTAATCAGAATATGAAAATACAATTTATAGGATGGTTCAATATAGTTAATAATAATAATAAAGTGTTTATTTAACACACTTAGAACATTCATGATAAGTGTGTACAAAGTTATAATAATTTGTTTTAAATAAAATTTTAAATAAATAGATTTTTAAAAACCAAATAAAGGAAATTCAGCTTACAGTTTATTATACATTTTTAATAACAAACAACCCTCAATTATTATCTATTGATAAAAAAATTTCATTACTTGTGCATTTAGTTATATTAATTTTAATTGTTCAACATGTATTTCCCGACTAATTCGGCAGGGACTACGTTGCCATGCAACGCTTGTTTACCAACAAATACAATATCAATTATAATAATATTTGCACATCTATCTCATTCTCCACTCTAAAATGCATTTAGCTTTTTTCTAATGCAATTAGATCATTAAATTGTATCCGCCAAAAGTTACAACATAGATAACAACTTTCACTTCATCACCATCATACCCTTTTACTTAGTGGGGTTTTTATTTATGATAATTTTAGGGRAAAAAWTGTTCTATTACATAATTGATCTTTGTGTTTACCCATGAACAATTTAAGATTGTTGTTGTTGAGGTACTATTGTTCACATCTATTTTCCCCAAGACTTTTGAATGACACTTAATTTCTTTGTTTTTGAATTGGAGTTTGTAGCAGGACTCTTAGGGACATTCATTCTCATATTTGTGTAGTCTCCTACAACAATTGTGAATTCCACCATTTTTATGTGTCCCAAGTTTTGTGCTCAAATACCTTCACATTATTATTAACACTTGGTTCATTTCATTTTATTAATAGAATGACATATCACAATTTCACAAATACACCTACAAAATCTAACGGAGAGGAAAACATTCTTATTAAATATACATGATTCCATTGCATCTCTCAAATCAATTGATATACTATTTCATTTTTTAAGGACAATTGAACTCTTCAAATTTTGTAATACAAAAGATAAATTATATGTAATGTATAATATTGTTATATTTTTCTAACCACAATTGAACTGTACAAACTTTATAATACAAAAGATAAATTATATATAATATATATTTATAAATGATTATTTTATTTTTAAAATTAAAATATATTTAAGTTAATATTTATGCAACTAATGCATTAATTCTTATAATAAAAATATTTGAAAAATTTACAATATAAAATTAATGCATTGTATCCCATAAAAATAATCACAACCTTAACCATATAAAAGTTAATAATTAAAGAAAAACAAAATTTAAGAGTTTTATAATTACGTATAGAGGAGTTTTCGCAATGCAACATATTAGATATAAATTTCGAGATTAACTGCGTAGTGTAAGTCATTAATCTATGACCCATATCCATGAGTATTAGTCGCAACTGACCAATAATTCTCATGATTTGACGACTAATACTCATGGATATGGGTCATAGATTAATGACTTACACTACGTAGTTAATCTCGAAATTGATATCTAATATGTTGCACTGCGAAAGCCCCTCTATATGTAAATAATAAGAGTGAAGGGAGCTCTAACTGGATAGTTCATAAGGCACAATACTTGCTAAGGTTTTGCAAATGGGCTAACAAGCTAATTGGGCTTGACTAATTCAAATCATGAGAATTATTGGTTAGTTGCGACTAATACTCATGGATATGGGTCATAGATTAATGACTTACACTACGCAATTAATCCCGAAATTGATATCTAATATGTTGCACTACGAAAGTCCCTCTATACGTAAATAATAAGAGTGAAGGGAGCTCTAACTGGATAGTTCATAAGGCACAATACTTGCTAAGGTTTTGCAAATGGGGTAGCAAGCTAAGTGGGCTTGATTGTGGGGAAAACTCCACAATTAAGCGCGCTTCAGCCAGAGGCGTCTTGGGATGGGTGACCACCTGGGAAGTCCTGGTTACCGTGTGCAAGCCCCAGAAGTGATGATTGATGCTATGTGATTCATTTCGCTAGTTTTAGTCGCATTTCTTCACACCTGTGAGCATCACTTGATGCAATTAGTGCTAAGTGGACTATTCAAATCATGAGAACTATTCAAATTGATATCTAGTTTTATAATTATTTTAATAACAATATAAAATTAATTATTAAAAAAAAATTAAGAATTTTATAATTATTTTAATAACCATATAAAAAATAATAATTAAAAAAAAAACAACATTTAAGAATTTTATAATGATTTTAGTTCTTTTATTTTTATTTTGAACTATACAACTATTTATATTAAAATACTTTTTAAAACATTTTTAAGAGGTCGTTATAAACAACTCTAGTGGGGAACCAAAGGGGTGGGGTCTGGATAGGGTGATTTAGATGGAGGCAGTGTCTGATGGCGACATCTAGTGGGGTAGGTAGGGGGAAAGAGACTATGGTCTATGGTGTAGACTTCTAAGAGTCTAGGGCTCCAGATGACAGGTGTTGGATTCTACACGGAGGAGATGGAGGATGACCTTTGCTAGATTCAACGGGGTATCTTTAAATCAGACGAAGTGTACATATTAGACTTAAAGGTTTACCGAAATTCATTATTGAAGGCTGATGACAAGACAAACTTAGTGGGAGGAGAGGTGGGCTCTCAGTTCTATCTAGGGGTAGATGGCGAGATGTGGCGAAAGCCATGCGTTTCAAACTTTTTGGGCACTATTGATGAGATATTCGCTCGGGAAGCGGAATGTGGTCGAGGGCTTAGCGATCACGAACTGAGTGGAAAGGTTGAGTGTGAACAATGGTTAGGGAAGGAGGAGTCGACTGAGCAGAGGCTTGAACTCTTGCGCTCGAAGTTGAAGGGAGATTGCGCGGTTGAATTTTTTAACGGAGTGCAGGCTAAGTCAATGATTGGGATCCCATGTGGACGGAAGGCTGAAAGGGAGGGACTAGTGATTAAGCCATCAAAAGAAACTGTCACGATGGGTACTGCGGGTAAGGAGGATGAAATGCTTTAATGTGTGGAGAATAGAGTTAACCTTGATACACAATTAAATCATATTGGTGGTAAATCTTGGAAAGTAAGGAAGCGACAGACCTCGGTAACCCTAGGCCGAGATATTGGGATGAAGTCAGTGGAGAGGTTTTTGGAGATGGGCCTAGTGGGCAAATTCGGTTATGGCGCGATTGCGACCAAGGATATCGACGAGTGGGTAGAGACAACCTAGGGCGCAGTGGTGGGATATAAACCATAAATACTGGTTCTTGTTAAGGGTTGGTTCTGTTTCTTATTCCAGACAACTGAGGATGCAAAATGGGTATTAAACAGGGTGTGGGTGGTCAAGTCGGGAAGCCTCATGCTAAAAAGGTGGCACTTGGCCTTTAACCCAGTAAAGGAGTCTATGAGATTTCAACATCTGTGGGTACTATTGCCCAAGTGTCCTCTGGTATCTTGGAATATTGAAGCTTTTACAGTGATCGGGAACACCATTGGGAAGTTTTTGCACATTGATCTGATACAATTGATTGGATCTAACAGGAGGATGGGGCGCATTCTTGTGGAAGGGGATCTCAAAGATGGGTTACCTGATCAGAGTGAAATAGTATGACGTGACAAAATTTTCAAGCAGAGATTGGATTATGCCGACGTTCCCTTCAGATGCTCGAAATGTAAAGAAACCGGTCATCTGAAACACCTTTGTATTCAAGCAGGTTCACGAATTGATGGAGTAGTTGAAGTGGACAATTCACAGCCACAAAAGCCTTTGATTAACACCAGTTCTGAAGATTCAGTTAGACTGGTTGTGGACAACGATTATAGTAGTGGTAAGAACTCTACATTAATCCCATTTAATAAATCCTTTATTTATGTTGATTTAAATAATGGATTATCTGGAGGGGGTGAGGGATATAATTGTAATTTCTCGGGGGGGATAAGGGGAACTGTTGGTGAGATTCCAGCTCCGGATTTGGAAGGAGGCAATAGGGTTGTTAGCAGGGAGGGGTCTATGGAGTTTGTAGAAGAGGCATTATGCTCTGGGAGGGTAGTGGGAGGGGTGGAAATGGGGACAACTCAGGGTGAGCTTCCAGTAAACACCTGTGTGAGTGCTGCTCCAGATGCGTTGGGTTGTCTGGCGCGTGAGTTAAAGGGACTGAGTGGGGATTCGATACCAGCTTCATAGGAGGAGGAGGGGAGGGAAGGGGGAAGTAATTATGTAAATTGCACATGTCCACTGAGTTCGCAGGTTGGATGTGAGTCGGGGAGGCATAAGTTTTGGAACTGACAAGGAGGATTTGCGATGGAGGCAAGGATCCTGGATGAATTGGAAGGAGGGAGGGCTTTCAAACCGATACACACGATGTTTGGGTGTAACACGGGTGACTATGGGGCTGACAAGAGTGAGGAGCCGGATACGAATCTGATTATATTGGAGGAAGTAGAGGATGCTCTTAAGAACTATATTCCTTCCTATAGGGAGGTCCTCAATCGAAAACCATTGCAGATCTTTGAAGGGGGGGCACCCCTTTTAAAGACAACTGGTTCGAGTGAGAAGGCAGATGGATCTAAGGGGGTTCTTCCTGGTATTGCAGGGGGTAAGGATACTTTACTAAAAGCGACAGTTTTTAGAGCGCTGGAAAAGAATTTTTCGCCATTAAAAACTAGGTGCGCAAGAAAACTTGAGAAGGATAAGGAAAGCGTAGGTGTGGAGAAAGTACTGTTTACTGAAAGACCACGGGCACTTAGAGCGCAGAAAGCCCTAGCGAGGGTTAAAAGATGATCCTAGCGACTTTAAATATTAAGGGGGTGGGGGGCCTTACACAGAAATTACCCCTCTAACGATTTCTTGACAAGGTTAAACCTGATATTCTATTTATTCAAGAAACTATGGTGAGCAAGGCAAAAGCCAGGGTGTTATTTACAAATTTATTACCAAATTGGTGTTTGTGCGGGGTGTACTCTACTAGGTTGTCAGGAGGATTATTATCAACGTGGAACCCACTTGTAGCTGATTTTAATGCTTTCTTAACCCCTGCAGGTATTTTGCTGGAAGGATCAGTAAAATAAGTTACAATCATTAATAGTTTGAAGTTGTTGAATTGTTATGGGCCCTATACTGATAGAGACACTTTTTGGGAGTCTCTAAAGGATGAGGGTTTATTTAATGAACCCAATCTTATTGTATGGGGTGATTTAAACTTCACCACCTCAAGTAGGGAGGTATGGAGCGATAGTGCCAGATCAGATCCTCTCCAATTCTATTTCAGTCAGTTGATTCAAGAGGGGGGGATGGTCGATATGGAGCTTATAAAATTACTTCCTACCTGGAGAAATGGTAAATGTGGTAAGGATTCCATTGCTAAGAGATTAGATAGGTTCTTACTGGATGAGAGGATGATATCTACTGGGCTAAGATTCAAATCTTGGGTTTGTAATCACAAGATCTCAGACCACATGCCAATGATCCTTCATCTAGAACAAGATACATAAATTGCCAACTATCCCTTTAAATTCAACTCTATATGGCTTGAGGATTCAAAGTTTGTGGATTTAGTAAAATCTAAGTGGAATGATCTTTTGGGAGCAGAATCATTGAATCCTATGGATTCTTTGGTGAAAAAACTTAAATTATTAAAGTCTTTAGTGTCCCGTTGGGAAAGGAGGAAAAAGGCTAAAGGAAACGCTGAACTGGATCACCTAGAAATTGACCTAGATGATTTCTATTCAGATTTCCCTAGGGGAAGTGTTCATGAGGATTTAAAGGCCACAATAGAAAACAAGGAAAAAATAAAATTATTTTTGTTAAAGCAGGAAGAGGTGACCTGGAGGCAAAAAAGCAGGGTGAGATGGTTGGCAACAGGTGATAGGAACACAAAGTTTTTTTATGCTTACGCAAATTCTCGAAAGCTGAATAATACTATATGGGATATTACAAAAGAGGATGGTTATGTTGTTAACAAGACTATAGATTTACAAAAGGAAGCGGTCTCTTACTTCCAAAAAGTATTCAAGGCACATGATAATATTGCAATTTCTGATCAACTTGTAGTATTAAAGAATTACCTGAGGATATTCTCTTTGGAAGAAGGGTTAAAAGTGGCTGAGCCAGTTACTCTTGCAGAAATACTAACTACCTTAAAAGGATTTAAGGCTTCAAAAAGCCTAGGACCTTATGGTTGGACGATGGAGTTCTTCCTGGATTTTTTTGATCTTTTGGGTGAAGACATCTTAGGATTGGTGGAAGAGTC